>JAUZND010036592.1:0-21858 GCA_034780555.1 Coelogynopora nodosa
ATACTGATTTGGTGTTTCTCTAAGCTATTCTCTAAGATACTCTAAGCTATTTGAACTATTTGTACTCTGTGTACTGCGTGTATACCTTTTATGATACTCGATCTTTTCCATTGATTATATTGTTTAATTTACATTTATACCAGACGTTTGGCCACAGCTGTAATTCTATTTAATCTATGATCAATTCTTTCGTTACTCATAATAAAATTTCTAATGTAAATATGTAGATTCTTCGAATTTTTTTACAAAGTTATAACCCAGTAAAATGAAGTCTCAAGACAACTTTTTAGCTATCTTGAGATTTGGTTAAAAATATGGAGAAATCTCGAAATTTGGAGTAAAGTTTCAACATTGAGATTCGTTTCAGGATACCATGAACTTTCTCGAGTCTTGATACCGATATCAGAAACGATATCTCAATTTCAAGATTGTTTTCAGAATACCAACCAAGTGTTCCTCTGATTTTATATAACTTTTGAAAATATTATTTCAAAAGTTTATTTGATTAAATTTTGACCAAATTATGTCGTTTGCGCAATTATCTTAAAAGTTTTTAATTTAATTGAAATATTACTAAACCTATAAATTGTTATTGTAATAGATATAATTTTCCAATATAATTCAGATATTTAAAAGACAATTATAACAACTTTTTATACATCTTTTTATAACAACTTTTATAACAAACTTTTTAAACGCTTATTATTTTAATAAATAAAACGTATATGGGTATTTTATTATAATATGATATATATATATATATATATATATCTGTACACTGGTTTACAGTTTACGCATTTAAATTTAGTAAAAAAAATTATGGGGTAAAATATTTTTTTAAATTTTCAATTAAAAAAAATTGTAACACATTTATTTCGACAACTATTTTTAAATTATTGTTTAATATCGAATTTGTCCATTTTTATATATAATTTCAAAATACCGTTGTCAAGAAGCTGATTTGTTTCGTTCAGATAAAAAATTTCGGAACTTTTATAATGAATCAACAGCAACCAAATTCTAATGAGGTTAGTATATTAATTTTTTTAAATATGGTATTGTATTGGTACAATTTTTTAATATATTTTTGTCTAATAATGAATGAATGATGGATATGCCATCTAAATGATTATTTGTATTTCCCGAACTAGCCAGAAAACCCGAACTAGCTGGAACTTTTTTTTATTAATGAAGACAAACTCCGAACCACTTGGAATATTAAAGATATCATGTTCACGATCATCTATGCAAAAAATCAACCATATATATCTTTTTAAACCAGAGAAATCATTAGTTATATACCTATTTCTATTGAAAATTACCATTTTAAAAACCCAAACTAGCTGGAACTTTTTTATTACTGAAGATAAACTCCAAACCACTTGGAATATTAAAGATATCATGTTTACGATCATCTATGCAAAAAATCAACCATATATATCTTTTTCAACCAGATAAATCATTAGTTATATACCTATTTCTATTGAAAATTACCATTTTAAAAACCCAAACAGGCAAACTAGCTGGAACTTTTTTATTACTAAACTTAAATCTTTAAAAAAATATTTATGGTTGATTTTTTGCATAGATGATCGTGAACATGATATCTTTAATATTCCAGGACCAGGTAGTTTGGAGTTTATCTTCAGTATACTAATAAAATAAGTTCCAGCTATAGTTCAGGTTTTTAATATGGTATTTTTCAATAGAAATAGGTATATAATTAACAATTTCTCTGGTTTAAAAAGGTATCTATAGTTTATATTTTTTGTAGATGATTGTGAACAAGATATCTTTAATATTCCAGGTAGTTCAGAGTTTATCTTCATTAATAAAAAAGTTCCAGCTAGTTCGGGTTTTCTGGCTAGTTCGGGAAATACAAATTACTGAGGGGGGTCAAGACCCCTTTTTTGCCAGAGGCAGAAGTTGACATCCTTTCTATCTTTTTTAGTTTTTGTGATAATTTTCTTATAATATAAAATAGACTGCTCTTTTATATTATTTATCTTGTATAATATATTTTTAATTTGCACATTTAAATCAATCATTTTGGAATTTGTGATGGTTATTTTGCATATTTAAAGAAATTTACCGTTAAATTAAAGGAATTAATTTTTCGTATTTTATACATATTTTTTTGCTGATTATAAAATAATTTCCGACGTAAAGCTTAATATTTAACAACATTTTTGTTACCTGCTATATCATCCATTAGAAAAGTGTAATATTTTAAGAAACTATCCATTAAAAGTATCAAGATGGAAAACAAATATTTAAAATAACCGACGCAGTAAGAAAACAACAAACTGAAACAATATTTTAAAAGTGAGGAATTAACGCGCTTCAGTTTTTTGTTTGTTAGTTGTCTTATTTATTTTGTTTATTTATACATCATCATTTTTTGCTTTGCTCATGTAAGGACTGTAACAAAGAATTAAATATCAACCATATCCTTGGCTATTGTAAAAAAATTGAAAATATTAGAAAAAAATATAATTAGAAAATTAATGAAATAAATGAGGAGGAATGCATTATAACAATTTTACAACTGAAAATAGAAAACAAGGAAATGACAAGTTACCTTCTTGAAATAAATTATAAAGATAGAAGAGATTGTGGAGGCTCATTAAGAAGTTCTTTTTCTTTTCCAGCATCAGATGCTTCAGAGGTTATATTTATTGTCCTGGTGGTAGAGATGGTGTAGACCTTTTTAGGTCAGTTAGTTGGTCTTGCAGGGCTCTGATGCCTGGTTTTGTATTTATCTTCCTTCCCTTTATAGTGTGCCGTCCCAAAGGCAAGACGGCTCGTATCGTATCGTATCGTATTGAAGAAATATGTGAAACATATAAACCAGAGAATTTTAGAAGCAACGGAGGCGGGAACCAAACAATTTTCAAATCTTTGTTTTCCTGGTAGTAAAAGTTTCTTCTCTCTTAATCTATCCCTTTCAACCCTGCATACAGGGGACATTCACAAATAACATACGCAGGAGTGGATGGGATGTTTGCTTCTGCGTACTGGAGGGTGGGTTTATATTCCGTTGAGTTACGCTAATTTGCCTAAATATACTTATTGTTAAATATGGTTCCAGCTTTCTAATTAGAAATGAATAAGTTATATATGGTTATACCATAAAGAGCTCTTATTATAGTGCAACATTTGTAATTGACGATTTATCAAATAATAATGGAAATTTAAAAAGACGCATACATAATAACATTACCCGATAACGCCACCATCAATTGGTATCCACAAAAATCATTAAGTTTGTAAAAAAAAATTATCATTAAAAAATATAACACTACTGCTCAACGTAAAAATGAATTTAATTAAGACTCGCTTAGTAAAACCGCGACATCGCTAACTCTAATTAGGCTACAACTCTGAATATAATATAAACTTAATAAATCGTGTCAATGGTGTGAAGATGTTGGTATAATGAAAATGTATTATACAAACAGAAAATGTAATGAAATCAACCGATGACATATGACGATACAAAGAAAACGAGGACATGTAAAACTTTTGTTGCTAACAAAGTCCCACACAGAAAAGCCTTTGAAACATATTTTGTATATCTTCAAATTTTAAACTTTTTGTGTACAACGAGCGTTTTCGAAAAGTAGAATCAGTCGTTCGAAAAGTCGGAACCGGTAAGCGTTGCCATAGAAAATATGTAAGTCACGTATCTGATTCTAGACATGCCCCTGCTCGTGTCTAAATTGAAGCGCGCATTTAAAATTACTTTCGTTTTATTAAATTTATTAAAATAAAGATTTATATATTTAGTTAAATAGGCTAATCATGCACATGTAGAATTAATAAATATGTGAATTTGCATTTGGCGATATATTTTAATGCAAATATTCCGAATTTAGATGAAAATGAGAACTGTCAGATAATTTTACTTTTTATGAAGAGGTCACAATATATAGACCTAGTGTAGTAAATTCTAATGACAAGTGTTGAACAAAGGCATATAAATTGTTAGGATTCAGTTAAAGAATGAATTTAATGTTGTAGTATGCACAAGACGTGCGAAAATGCATTCATATGTATCATGATTTTTGGTTACAATTTTTTATTGATATAATTTATCATCAAGCTAATTAAATAAAAGATTTTAAGGATTTTAATAAAAGGCTTTTAAAATATATTGTTGAAATTTCCGTATATTTTACGAAAATCGAAGGCGTTTATTAATTAAAAATTCGTTATTTTATAATAACTATTATGCTAATTATTTTATTTAGCTTAACGTATAAAAATTTAATTTTTGATAGTATATATAACATATAATCTCCAATCATTTCAATATAATTATTACTAGTAAAATATAATTAATTTAAATAATAGGATTTAATGTTATTTACTTTGTTGGTGAAAGTTTTATAATAATTAAATTAATTAATTCATTCATTAACGGCTACATTTTCTTAGATATTGAAAGAGTTATTAACTATATTATTCAATGTTAATATTATATACGCTTGAAAAATATGTTTTTCGTTTTAATGCTCTATATCAAATTAAAGAACGACCAAAGAATCGGTAATTCAGAAAGTTTAGCGATTACTTGGATTTGGAGCGATTCTACTTTTCGAAAACGCTCAATATGTCCTTTGAAAAGTAATTGAAATAGTTTTTGGCTTTTGAATATAAACTAATACGAAAATGCATATAATTATCACGTAATATATTTAGTAATTATCTATTGCACTATTGACGAATTTTGAATTAAAATTTACACATAACAATAAACATGTAGCACACATTTTGGTTATGTTAATTAAGAAAATATAAATATATGCCGCTTTGTGCATACTAAAAGCGACACAAAAGTTCAATTTCAAAAACAAGTTTTTGACAATTAATTCTAATCGGAAAAAAAAGACTAAATTAAAAAAAATGTATTTCACAATAAAAATTGATACTAGTAACAGTAAATACAATCAACGAAACATATACAGTTTATGCATAACAGTAAAATTAATAAACTAATCACCTCCATTCTCTCAAAAATCACTGCAAGTGATTACCTCATACAATATCGTCGTCGGGAATGGGAGCCAAGAATCCCAGCAGGGTATTCATAGCAGACGATCGAAGTTTGACCAGAGATCTAGGCAGATATGAGTTGACAATATTACAAACATAGTTCTGTTGATCCTGGCAAGATATGACGACAAAGGAGACGATCATGAGGAAGGCGAACAACATACAGATGATAAGGGAGAAGCGAGAATTTGTTGACTGGCGGTAGTTTGAGTCGACTGAGAGGTCAATGGATCCTGAGTCTGTCTCTGATGTCACTAAAAGGATATAAATAGTTCATATTAAATGATAAAGGCTTTGTGTATTGTGTTATTAAAGTACACTAGATATGACACTTAAAAACGGTAAAAGAGTTGAATACTGAAAAGTAGTGTGCTTTACTGATACTAATTAAGATAGTATCAATTAAAGTAAAATAGTAAGTTAACTTTCACGCAACTGGTATACCTAATTAAAGCCTCCTCAACTCCCCAACATAAATGATTACATAATTCGCATTATCCGATTGAAATAAAGTTTTGTGAGGACTTAACCCAGCACCAATACTACGTGGGTGGGGCAGATATGTGCATCTCTCACAAATGTGTATAATATTCTTACACTGGTGTCTAAAAAAGAATAATGTACAAGGTACTATAATATTTTCTAATAAATTAAAAATACAAAACAACATTTCGGGCGGCCATAGAATAGTTGTGGGTATAGTAAAACTATTCATTCGGGCACCATTGGCGGGGATCAATCTTATTTTACACCTTCCGTGGTATTCAACGTTTTGAAAATGAATATAAATTTTTGACATAATGTGGTTCCAAAATTAATAAGGATATAATTTTAGATTGGATCAAAAACATGATGCCCAAGAAAAGCTTCAGAAAAATCCAATTTTGACAATTCATATACTTACCAGAGATAATAAGTTTAGATACATTTTAGATCAATTTTTGAAAAGTCTAGGAAATTTGATAAGGGGGCTATTTCATATAACTTAGCAGTTAGAAGCTTCTGAATTTAGAAGTTATGAGCAACTAAATAGCTGTTCGGCTAGAGTGAGTCAAATAATCGGAAATAAATTTAATTGACCAATGACAGCGTATGTTATACACCATCGAGATCGCGATGTATAGGGGGAGCATATTGTTAGCACTTGATGCGAGAATACCTAATTAAGCATTTGGGCACAATGCCAGCTCCGTGTTGTATACATCTCTGCTCAGAAAGACAAAGTTATTCAGAAATTATATCATAGGCCTATATCAACGGTAAAAATACTTATAAAAGTACCTAAAGTAAAGGTCCATAAATATTGGCCTCTTCAATGTAGTTTCAATAATAAAGTTTCCTTTGCTGACACTATAACAGAATTATGTTAAACCAAATTAGAAAGATGCCATATCGGATTAATTTTAGTCCAAAAAAATCTGCCCATTGCTCGCTATAATATGAGTGTTACATTACTTAAATTTTTTCTCGTGTTTATAAGAAGTTTTAGTAGTAAATTTATTTTTGAATACAAATTAAACGAAGATAAAAAATAACTTATTTCATGCATTTATGGATCCGTTGATTAAAGGCTTCAGTGATAAAAACATTAATTAATAAACAATAATTATACCAAACAAATATATGGAATAAGTAAAATAACGCGAAATAAATACATTTCTATATGAGAATTTCAATGCATTATGAAAACATTAATTAAGTAAAAAGTTTGACCAGTTCCTGACGTCTGTTATTAATTTTCAAGATTTGCGGGACGATCAAACCACGTAACCGTGGCCTTATAGACACACCATACGCATCGTCAGTTAAGTAGTAAAAGTCATCGGCTAATAAAATAAATAACATATAATAGTATTTTTATATATTATACATTTATATTATATCGAAATAAATCAGTTTCGTAATAAAATTCGGCTACCTAAATCTTTCCATAAAAAAGGGTACCTTCAAAATTTATTTGTTCCTTAAAATTAGCGGGATTGCTCTAAAATTTCTCGACGCTGTTCGAATCGCTCATATTTAGGCACCCTTTACTCCCCTTAAAAATTAGAACTAAATTTGCGACTTAATTAAGTTGCTTCTATTTTTTATGAAACCGTTATAATTTACTTCTAAAAATGGTGACATATATAATAAATAACGTAAGCTGATTGGCTGGTGAGAATTATCAAACAGTTACTTCTAAATAAATTTACTTCTAAAGTCATTGACAACTAAAAGTTTGGAAGCTTTTAAAAACTAGAAGTAAATAAGTCATTTATGAAACTCACATTTTTTAAAAGCTTCTAAACGTATATGAAATAGGCCCCAGATATTATTTAAAATTTTTATTTAAATTTATAGAATACCTAATACATGAGAAATAAGTCGTTCAAATACAGATTTTAATTCAAATCATCGTTTATTCCACCAACATTTAACTTTTAGGATTTTATACAACAAAAAAATATTTAAATATGAACAAGATATACTAATTTTTGTATGGAATTAGTTGTGTAAAAATACTTATTTTGATTAAAATGTTTTTATACGATAATAATTTTTAGTTTAATTTTTGATTATAGAATTGACCAAAAATGTCGTTTTAAGTTTATTGCCTATCATGTTAATATGTAAATAAACTTAAACAAAATAAACAACAGGTCATATAGTGTTATTTTGAAATACATTTTAAATTTAGATGTACATTTTCGAATATGAATGACTTATTCAGTAAAAATATCAGAAATCACAGCAGAATAGTTTGTATATATAAAACAATTTTTATCTGAATTTAAAATTGTATAATCAAAAAAAAAAGTAAAAAACAAAGCCTTTAATGTAAATTAAAAAGTGTAGTAATATTGTAGAAGAGTTTTAACTCCCTCCATGTTACTTTTAGGAGTGGACATAAACTACCTGGTAGATCTAGGGTAAAGTGGAACTTAGTAATGACCTATTACATTTTTTTTAAATTATTGGATTATATGATTTCGTTATTCGAATCAATGATCAAAATGATCTGTTTCGAATGCGCAAACGCCCGAAAAATTACATATTATAATATAAATATAGGAGTATATATTTTTTAAATTGTCGGTTAATAATGTTTAACTTTCTACTGGATAATAATAATTATATGTTTGATACTATCTCATCATAGATTATAATATATTATATAATACGGATAAATATTTATGGACTTATAAACTTGACAAAATATATATAATAACACAGAAAAGGTTAAAATCAATAAAAATTTAGACACTAAAAATAAAATTTTCGGGTAAACATTTTTTATGGAATTTTCTATGAATGTCTGCCTAGTAGAACAAACACCTGGAAAAAAACACCACCACCACCAGATGTGGGCGAAGAATTAAATTTGGTACGACGGTTGACTTTTATGTGTTACATTTTTTTATTCCAATTTTTCTTTTACAGTACCCATACAGAATAATTCGGCGGCTCTCTTGATAATAACCGGCATTGAATTAATTTTTAAGCAATAAAAACGTTACATATTATATTAAGATATAGCTGGTCGACTTTATAAAAAACTTCACAGAACTTCAGTGAGGTCATCCAAATATACATAAAATATTATCGTTAGTTGCCTGAAGTGACTTATAGGTTAAACTGGTTATCAAGTGAAACCAGGCCTGCTTTAATAAGAATAACTCCATTTATTCTCCAGAAATTAGTCCATTCCGAAGCGATTGAAAAGTCCTCAACTACAAATTGTTTAGTCTAATCCAGTTTTATGAAATGTAGACACACGCTACATTAATAATGCTTATTTATGCAAACCACAAAGTGAATTATTCGAGTAGTCGGATGTAGTATTTTGTTAGTATTGATTATTATGATTTTTATAATTATTACATCGTGACAATGAAAACGTGAATTAGATTAAGGCTGAAATGATTGAAAAACATATTGTTTTCAGAAACAATGAAAAATGAATAAATACAGAGAAAGTTGTACAGATTTCGGTTCGTGTATAGTTTTCCCAACCGGGTTATTAACACAAACTGTATTAAGTTGACTAGTTCCAATATAATAGTTCCCTAACTTGATTGTAATAACAAAGAATCATTTTGCGTCATATTATGATAATAAAGACTTCGTGGATCCAGTATTGAGGTGTTCAATGGTTTAACGATATACCATGCTAATGTCAACTGTAATTTGTTCCCTGAGACTCGGGAAGATCTTTTAAAAATACAGATTCCTCAAATAATACATATAACATACGAAAGTCACCTTATTGTTGAAATATTTTTTCGTTTTGCATTACAATCCAAAGACATTCTCCTAAAGTAATTCAGGAGAGCCCTCATTAAATAAGTTGATGTAACTCACAAAAGTTCGTCATTGCATCAAACTTCGAGCTTTCACAATATTTTGAGAGAGGAGGGTGGTAATTTTATAATTTCCCTAAATAAAACCACAAATTTGGATGTCAAGACGATGCCCAATTTTTTGGAAGATAATCCTCAAATTTGTGCATAAAAAATTGTATTCCGAGCCCTTTTATCATAGATCGGTGCAATGGTACAGGAAAATTGTCGAAGAACTACCACATCCCCCTAACGTTGGTGGCCAATAACGACAGCCATTAAAGTTAATTGATACCAAAATTAGGAATACAATATTTAATTTATTCACTAAACAATAGCACCACCAAAATAAATAAGTGACAAGTCAAGTTGTAAGCAATTTAGTTATCGACCTTACACCATTTATAGAATCTTAATATTATATAAACAATTAAATATATATTAATCAGATCAATTTAGAGGAAACAGATATACAAAAATGACGAAATTTAGCTCTTCGTCCATGGACATACTTTATAGCGTTTTCTCCATGGAAGGTACTCTTTTTAAAACAATTAAACATTTATTATAATTTTTATTACTTTATTGCGCCATGCGCATTATGATAGGTATTATATTAAGAAAACTATTGAAAAAACTTATAACTTTATATCAATGCAACCAATTCAATTGACTTGATTCTTATTGCATCGATTCTAGATCACAAGATCTACAATAGTTTGGTATATTTGTATTATTATACTACTTCTATCAATAAGCTATAAGTAGTATAAATGTCATTTGAGTATTATTTTAATTTCTGATTATTTCAAAAATATAAATAATTATTCAGTTTTTTTTTATCGTAAAATATATATATTTAATATATATATTTTACGATAAAAAAATTTGTTCTATAAATGTTGCAAGTTTTAGCGCATAATACCACCGGAAAGTAAAAAAAAACCAACGGCGCGTGAGGGAGGGTGTGTATAAACTAGTTCAATAAAATAAGAACACAATTCTGGTATGGTATAAATGATGATGAAATATATAGAAGCATCTCAATATTTTAGAATAGTCCATCTGTTAATTGAAACTAGTTTATTGAGATAAAAACAACAAAAACTCACTATGTTCACTGTCATCACCTAATCCACCATCTCTAAGTTTTTTACGAGCCTCATGCTGTTCTCGTCGCTTCTCTTTAGCAACTTTCTTCTCGGCGCGTCTTCTCACCTGATCTTCCTCCTCGCGTTGTCTCCGAACTTCTTCCAATTCTGGGAGACATAAGGGTACGACGAAATTAAAAAAAATTACAGATTCCATATATTTTTGATAAAGGATACAATAATATATATTTACTAAATTTTGACGATTATTTTGGATTATTATGAAATAATTCTAAACATTATATTAAAATGTCATAAACCGTCGAATAAAATTCTGCTTGAGATGATGAATTTTATAAAAGATTTCACGTAAAATTATTTCATATTTGTAATGAAGCAGAATAATTTTCGAAAAGATATGTCAAATTTGTCAATCTATTTTTCATCTTTTTATAGTTAATTAGAATTTTACGGAGTAGTTAATGTTATTAAATTGTATTGTGTATATCAATTTTTTACTATTATTATTTCTCTTTCTTAATTCACTTATTTCTTAGATGCAATAAACACAAATTTATACACCCGTGTTTTACATTTTACTGAAATGATCGGTACATGTCTAATTTTCAATACAGTTTTGAGTATATATATTTTTGTAGAATATATTGGAAAATTTGCTGATATAATACATCATCTAGATAAAAATGAGCTAATGTATGAAGTCATTGATCACTTACTGCTATGTCATTTTCTGGCGCATACTGTTAACAAGTGCTGCCACTTATAACTTCCTTAAAAAAGGCAGTAGAATAAAATACGTATATAAGTAGGCTAGACGAATAGCATTAAAAATGTAAACAAAAGATATAAAAGTGAATGATTTATATATACGAATGAATATTTAATTAATACATCGGCACACTGGAAGTCAGAGGGGCTACCAAAAGTGTCTAACGTCTAGGCATAAACATACTATTTAAGCTTATAATTTGTAAGCTTATAATTTATAATTATAAAATGTAAGGTTAATGAAAGTAACACCTATAATTTCAAATAACAATTAATTTGTTTAAACTAATGTTTAAAATGTTTTTTTATTGAAATGATGAAAATATCGCAGACATTATTGATAATACTGCAGCTAGTTAAATAGTTATTTTTGTAGTTATCTCAAAGCATTTTGGATAGAGTTAATGATAAATAAGTTATATTCAAAATTTTAGTATCAACACCAGTATTTTTTGATTACTACCAATATCAATGTAATTTCTATTATTAACTTAAATATACCTATATCACCCTTGGGCAGGTTTGGTGTCGACTTAAATAATCGATTAATTCAGACATTATAACAGTTTTGTGTAAACATTATTCTAAGTAGGGCAAATTCAATATTCTAAAATATAATTCCTAATTAAAATAAATTACTGTATCAAAAATGGTTGCCAGCTATTAAGGGCCGAATTTTAAATAGAAAAATGTAATAATTTTACTTGTTGTAAAGTAGTTTAGCATTTTTACCCGAAAGTTTTCTGATTTTTCCACGAAAAACAGAAAAGGTAAAAATTAAATTAAACTATCCAAAAATGCCGAACGTAGAATAAGAATACTAATTTAAAATGATGTACTAACAATTTCCCTGAAGACCCCTTACACCAGCAGCATCCATTAGCAAAAAGACTAGACTAGAAAAATATCCTGTTTAGTGAGAATTAAATATCCCTGTTCCTGTTATCATACTTTTCAAAGTTAAATAATTTAATAATAATTCTTATAAGAAGAAAAAAGATACAATAACGTACTTAGCTATTAGAAAAGAAAAAGTCACAATAAATGAAACCATTTAAATATAAACAGCACTGTCCAGATCTCCCTGCCGAGGAATATGCTTCAGTATTATATTTGAAAGGTTTCATTTATTGTAACTTTTTATTTTCAAATAATTCGTATGTTTGTGCACAGTATGTTTATAAAAATGTAAGATATTATATATGCTTTATTTATTCGTCTTTAAAAAGCTTATTTTAGTTTTACAAGAAGTAAGTTTTACAATACATGTTGCATTACAATGTCCAAATATTTTTTTTATCTAAGTTGTTTATAAGTTAATTTAAAATATATAAATAAACATGAAATAAAAATTATTTGTAATAATAAAATCGATTAATCAATATTTATAAACTTAAAATAATGTATATTTCTTTATATAATGTATAATTTTCATTGTGTATTATCACCAATCTAGTTTATTATAATCTACATATATCTAAATTTGAACACATTTTGTACTATTTAGGGTCGCCATGAAAAACTAATATACCTTAATGTACTAAATTGATAGGCAATACTTTTGGTGGATCAATTTAAAACCCCCAAAGCGGAAGGGTGGAGAGCAAAAGCGTTTTCCAATACGGAAATATGTTGTTTAGGGTAAATAATAAAATACACGAATGAAGTTCAAGAATATAATTGTAAGATACCCTTCTCCTTATGTAATCGTTGCAAACGCTCCTGTTCTAGGCGTGTCTCAATCACTTTCATGTGAGCTACAACCTGAAATTAAAAAAAGCAACATAGATTGCGGATTTACAATGTAACGATAAAACTGAAAGAGATTATTCATTAGACAATATTCAAGAACTTGCAAAAATAATGCTTGCTATCTAATTAAATACAACACATAAAACGGTCCTATTGGGTAAGTTAACATAGAACTTTGATAAAAACGTCGATATGCTG
This sequence comes from Coelogynopora nodosa, assembly GCA_034780555.1. Lineage (NCBI taxonomy): Eukaryota > Metazoa > Platyhelminthes > Proseriata > Coelogynoporidae > Coelogynopora > Coelogynopora nodosa. The sequence continues at coordinate 13,211 of JAUZND010036592.1, forward strand.
CTACCATTACAAGCTGAACTAATGGATATAGAATAAATTAAAAATTGAATGCTGATTAAATTTGGGGTTCGGATTTGTTTAATAAGTGAATCCCCCTTTGGACTGGATAAATTTAGTCGATATTCAAATTAGTCCTGTTTACATAACTCAACCCGAACTTTGAAATCACCTAATATTGTAAATGATTTAGACAAGGATTATAAAGTATTGTAAATGTATTAAAACATGTAGTGGTTGATAATTGTTGTCAAAATCACAAAAAAATAAGTCATCGTCCAAATATATTAGCATGACAATCATAACGAAATTTCTCAATGAGAATATAATTTTCCCCCCCGTAAAAACTGCCTTTTCTCACATTGGTTGCACAGTTGTGACATTCTTTCTCGTCGATACAATCGCCGGCAACCACAGCCAACTCATCATGGAGTGGGTTGTCTTTTAGATCGAGCCACTTGAGCCGTTTCAGCTGGGCAAAGGATGGTGGCAGGTGGACCAGCTGATTTCCCCGAAGATCCAGATACTGGAGATTGGTGAGATCACCAAAGCACGCAGGGAGGCTAGCTAGACGATTCTTACTCAAATCCAGCTTAGTAATGCGGACCAGACTGACAAAGTCGTCCTAAAGAAGGAGATAGAGTTATCAAAATATATAGAATATGTAGTTCATTTATTATAAATTCTTTATATCTTTGAAAATAGTGCTGATCAATGAAAATTTAGATAAATAAACAATATTGTTGCAGTTTACTGACTTTTAATTTTACATAATTAATCATCACTATATATTTTATTAATAACATTTGTAAAATTGTATGTTTATGCTTACATGTAACAAACTACCGAACTTTACATACTACAACTTACTGGTAAACGTGTGAGTAAATTGCAAGAGAGATCTAATACAGTAACTTTTGGAATTGAAGCCTGAAACTCAAATAAATCATTTTAATAGATAAACAATAGATTAGAGTATATGTATAAATATGTATTACAAACTTACAATATCTTTCACTGGAACTTCTTCAATATTATTCAAACTTAAATCCAATTCATTGTCTGTTACAAAACGTTTTACATTGATCTTTGACATGTTTCTAAAAGTAGATATGTAAAAACCAAACAAATAGTCTTAAAAAGATTTTATTCACATTATGCGAAATATTCTGCAGTAAATATTGTAGTTGCTAAATCTGTATGGTAATTATTATCATTATGCTACTAGGGGTAACTTTTTTTTTATATGGGTTGTCTTATGGTTTGTACTTATAGCATATTTTCAGAAGCATGATCTGTCAGCTATTTATGTAGTAGTTTGTATTTGCTAATATTTGCTAATATCGTAGTTGCTAAATTTGCATGTTAATTATTATCATTATGCAACTAGGCTAACTTTTTTTATATGGGTTGTCTTATGGTTTGTACTTATAGCATATTTTCAGAAGCATCATTTGTCAGCTATTTATGTGCTATGTTAGGTGTACCTAGTACAAGAAATGCTTACATTGTTGTATTTTTTAAATAAATACTCTTTTTATTGGAATTTGTTATAATAAATAAAATTAGGGGAGGTGGAGCTTAGGGGTTGCAGCTCCCCCAATAATATTTAGAAGGGCATCAAAATATTGCAAGTGGCACAATTGTGACTCCACTATTAGGTTTATTATAAATGCACTAATTATAAATATTTAAAAACTTTTTTGGTAATTGCTACATACTAAAATTTTAGAGACAGACTTCTATTAATTCAATAATACCAGAGCCATAACTAGACCTAACTTTTAGGAGGCAGAATTTAGAAAAGGGGTAGCACATTTTAACTAAAAATAAATGAAAATGATTCCAGTCAACAAAGTATTATTTCAGTTAACAAGATTGAATATATACAACATATATAATAATACAGTATACATTAGATGCAGAAACTCATATAGTAGTCAGTCAACAAACTCTAATTTCAACAAAGCCATGCACAATGAAAAAGAAAAACTAAAAATAATAATGGCAAGCTAAACTGATTCTTAAATTGATACATTAAATGACATAATATTATAATTATTTGTCAAAAGCAAGAGATAAACCTATCTACCCATTGTGCTGTCCCATCTTCAAAGCACATTAATGGGCTAGAGTTCTCTAACAGAAGGAGTGATTCCATTAATGTACAGTAAGTCTAAGCTATTTACATGTTCTTCTAACATTGCTGTTGGACACCATGTTTTAAGTAATCAAAGGCTTCTGAAAGATCTCTCCCATACAGGCATGTGGGTTCTTAGGTTTTACTGGCAAGAATGCATCTGGTATAATTCTCTTATAAACAAAAATAAAAAGAGCAATTAATGATTATTAGGTAGTTAACAATTTAATATGATAAACTTTCAGTACATTATATATGAATCTAATAATAATATTTATGTACTTATGTAATTAATGTAAAAATATGTATATTAAAATACACAAACATCAAATACAATTTTTTATATATATATTTTTGTGATATATAACATATTTACAAAATCACAGCAAATTGTAGGTGGGAAAATACATATATAGTTACAGAAAAAATATAGTAACTTATAAAAACATTTTTTGAAAAGTAGGCAATGAATCAAATATTTCATGTAATTAATGTAACCTCTAACAGCATGATGACGTTTTTGTAGTCTATGAACCATTAATGAAATAGAGATGATTAATACTCAATGCATTCCATATTTGAGAAATGGGTACTTAATTTTTTCAATAACTGTATATACCTAGTATGTATATTATGTATATGGGCATTTCCATGAGATCCTGACATAGCCGTTAGATTTTCAAATTGATTTATTCGTTAATTCAATTATTTAATATTGTAGAAATATTTTCAGTTTCCAAAACTATATAATATATTAAATTCAAATGTGCGGTTCAGAAATTATGATATTTTAAACTTGAGAATCGTGAAATTACTAATTTAGTATTTTTATAATTCAAATTTTGATGAAACTAAACTAGATGTAAATAGTAATGTATTTAACATATTGCAATATTTTTATGTTTTATATGTCGATTAAAATGATGCTGACATAAAATATAAGTCTCAATTGAGTAGAGCTTATTTTCAAACTATTTTTTATTAAAATAATAAAACTACTCTGATTTTTCTTTGAAAATGATACGTCTGTCATGAAAACTATGAAAAGTTTTGATTATTTTTTGCTTTATTGAGCAATAGACATTCTATTTATTTTTCTCTGCATTCACATACCATTATTAAAATATAGCATGATGGACGTATCATCATCTTTGTAACGGACGTTTTCAAGAACAAAAATAATTGTATTCATTTCTGCAACTCAAACTATTGTGTTTATCTTCAATAAAATACAATGGACGATTTAATAACACTTGTTTTAATAGGAAACTATAATATACATATTAAACTCATATAAAGTCAATTGTGTATTTTAATTTTATTGGTTGACTGCATACTAGAATGAGAAACAATCATCTAATTCTACCTAAATATTTGAATCCTATAAATATTTTTATGTAATATTGCCAATCAATACACTTACAATGCCATTACAATTCATAATTAGAGCATGCACCATGGCTTTAACAACAGCAGAACGATCTAAGAAATATAGAAATTCAAAAAAGAACAATGTTGAGTTTAAACAAAAAGAGCGAGCAAGAAAAAAGAAATTCCGGGCTGCTAGAAATGTTCGAGAGGTATGCTCGGATAGTAAGGCTTCAGCAAGATGATGTGACCTAAGACAGAATAAAAGATGTTGAAAGCAGCTGAGAATGAAAGAAACGCAATTACCTTGACGCTGCAATCTATGGGCAAGCAATCAGTAGAGCAAGGGGTGCATTACCAAGGTGTCCAGTGAAAAAAAAAAGTTCTAAAGGCCCTTGCAAGCAAAGAAGACCTGGTTCTCTCTTCTATATCTACTGTTACTTATAATAAATTTTGCCTGTCACATAGTGTACAACACATCGAAGAGTTCTATCATTGGGATGACATTAGTCATCAATCACCAGGAATGAAGGATATGATCATCACTAAGGTAAATGGTATTAAGCAAAAAATACCAAAATGACATCTTTATTATAAACTTCAGACTGTATACTCCATGTTTTGTGATGAAAATGACAATACTGTTTCATTTTCGAAATTTGCTAGCCTCAGACCAGCTAACATACTTTTACTATGTGATATTCCACTAGATATTTGTTTATGTGAGACTCGCGAAAATTTTATTTCACTTTTGGATTGTTTGTTTCTAAGCAAAACATATACCAGCACCTGGATAGAGGAGAATGCAGTGTGCATACTAGCAACTGATGACTGCTATTTATCATCATGCCCCAATAGCTCTTCAAGAGATAAACTTATACAATTGCTGAATACTGTTACTAAATCTGAATTCAAAGTCAATGTTAGGAAAAAACGAAATAATCGAATTGAAAAATGCAAGTTTACTTATTCATTCCCAGAAATATCTAATATTTTTCTAGAGAGCCGTCCACAATTTCTCAGGCATCATTACATCAAACGAATGCAAGAAAAAGCTTTTCAGCAAGATAAGAACACATCAAGTGATCATCAATTGATTTGCAATGTGATTTTCCCAAAAATTACACTTGCTTCTATCGAAGGGAAGTCAAGCGGCGCATTGGCACCAATCACAAGTTAGTGTCTTCACTGTGTGTGTTTGGGACGGTAATGGTATCACATCTTATGCGGTAGTATCAGATAACCTAACCCATGATAAAACAACAGCGATATCTTACTTGTGCGCAGTTTAGGATGACAAGATAAAAGATTTCACTATATCTGATGTGTCAATATGGTCAGATGATCCGAGCGAGCTCCCAGTTTAAGAACAGGTCTTTTGTGGCTCTACAATCAAAGCTTTTGCAAAGATATCAACTTGAATCACTCACCTGGAATTATTTCCCCACTTCTCATGGCAAATGGCCAGTCGACGGAATAGGAAGAGCAATAAAAAATTCAGTTTGTTCTCTGGTGAAATCAGGCCAACACATGGTGAGAAATGCCCAAGAATTCCTGGATACAGCAGCAGTCAACTTTCAATCAAAGGTCTGCTAGTTGATACTACAGAGAGGACTGCGTTGATGATGGAAGGAATTGAGAATGCTCCACTTGTTTCTGGTATTAAAAGCAAGCATTACATGTTCCTAAAGAGGGAGATGATATCAAATTATTAGACTGGACTCCAGCTCCACTACCAACTCCAGCTCCAGCCGATTTTGACATTTCTTTTATAAAAAGATATTGAAATGAAACACATCAATTTGTTTGACCACAGGTGGAAGACATTTCAAATATAGATATCGAACAAAGTGTGCACACTGTTGCAGCTCCTAAAATCTTGCATCATGATGTAATGCTGTTTCAGGATTATTGATTAATCACAATACCTCGTCATTATTGTACAATATTCAATTCAATCATAGTTATTGGTCACTACAGTAATGTTTAAAATAACTATTATCATAATTTGCTTTTTATATCCTAATATTATATAATATTGTACATCTCATTAGAGTTATTATGATACATCCATCACAAAATTAATACTTGTTTTGATGAAATTTTATTGCTGTTATTCTTGTAATATATTGTATTTGGAGGTTTTATCATGTTCTGATGAAATAATATGCATTTATTATAATAGTGATAGATTTTACATTTGACTCATTTTTCCTAGGGGCTTCTACTAGATAGTTCATCTACAAAAAAATAACATATTAAAATAGATAAAGAGCATATTACATATCACATTTGTGCTTCACAACCATACATTTGGACATATAGGCTGCTAGGTTATAATTGTATAATTAAGCAGTTATGTTATAGCATTTCGCAAGGTGCGTCCATCACGATTTTTTTTTATACATTCGTCATGTAGAATAAGTTGATTTCAATATTATATTTTTTTATATATTAATATCTAAAAACGGTTTTATTATACTACATGAAGTTTATCATCTGTGAACTACAATTGAATTAGTGTAAAGTAATGCAACTCACAGGTTATTTAGTTTACATATACCATCTTTTTTCATGTCACAAATTGGTGTGTCCGTCACAAGCAATTCAAACATAAAAATTAGACAAGCTATCCCTGATAATAAAAAGTTTGATATCTAGAATTAAAATTTGGAATGTTTCCTACATATTTCTATTTAAAATATGTTTGTATCTACATTCTTTAGTATATTTTTTACATTCAAAAATTAAAAATCACTCTGAATGCCACGTCCGACATGGTGGAATTGCACATATCTCTTAATGTTTAATATACTTTATTTATTTTAACCCTTTCTGTGACTAATAAATTTAATGTGATGTATTAAATTTTTTATAAGATAATGATTATTAAAAATGCGATATAAATGAAAAATGATGAGCTAGGAGGCCACCAAGTCCAGGATTGGAGAACACAACAAAAGACCTCTATAGCCTGCATAAATAAATTCCAATTGCCAAACAATGGGTGAAATATCATAAATAAAGTTGAAATTTTCTAGATTACTGTAAAGTATGTTAGAGGTGTGATCAGTTAATGGAAAGCTTTCACTTTTCAGAAAATTTGACTAATTTTTTTCTGGCAAGCTATTTGAGCTGCTTTCAACAACATTTGTTTGGTCTTGTTTTTGTTTGAGAATTCGTAAATGAAGAAAACTTTTGTATTTTGTTGGTTAGTTCTTCTTGGTTTTTCTCAATGTCATCTCAATAATGTTGAAGTGTTCCTGACATATTCAGACAATTTAAGGCACATTGGATTGTATTGGATGAAATGGCCTTTGAAAAAAGTGACATCTTATCAGCTGCTTTCAGTCAATATTTTACACATTGGATGGCATTTTTTGTGTTGATACATGCATATATGTGATGATTGTGGATCAAAAATTTTCTTCATCACACTGAATGCTGATTCCACTTGTGGTTTGTGAAAACATGATAAGAATGATTTTGGCAAAGATAAGATATTTCTTTTGAAGTAAACACCACCAAGCATCAATTCATTTGTTAAAAAAATGTGGTAAGTTTGAAGCGTGAAAATTATGTACATGTTCACCTAAATGAACAACTGTTGATGTGATACATTGCAGATCTGTAAAATGTATGCCAGGGAGACACTGTGACCTTTTGCAGAGGGATCAAGAGAAGAATGACACTCAATATTAAGTTGTCCACTTTCATTTAATCACAAAGGTAGGCTCCCATTGTTGTATATGCATTGGATATCTTCAAGAGAAATGTTTCAGTAGTAGAAGTACTGCAATTCATAAGAATAGATTTTGTTCGATGTCCAATAAACATTTGATTAAGGGGCAAGAGCTTTTGATAATCAATTGTGAAAACAGCTAAAGTTGAACTGCTTTTGGGGACATGTTGAGGTTTGAAGAAACATGAAAACTATATGGTTAACAAATATCATCTGTAATGTGTGGACATATAATTTAATGTAATATTATATGTAACTGTCACAATGTAAACTGTAAAGCAATTTTTATGCATGCGTATATACAATTATTATATTATTTCATAAGACTATATTATATAACCCTTTTTTAATAAAAACAAAACAAATCATTTTAAAAACATACTCCCAACCCCTTATATTTTATACCATATTTGAATTGATTGGAAGAACAATAAAAATAACCACCAAAAATAATCAGAGAAATTACTTGCCTGACATGAACATGAGACAATAACAGCTCAAATATTGATATAGTGATATAAATATAGTGATGGTTTATCTTCTGTCTTGCTGCAGTATTCCTTCGATTAAGTTATTACTTGCTCAAGTTTATCAATTGTAGTGTTGTTGATTATTGAGCTTTGAAGGGATTAAATACATTGAATACATATTTGAAGGTTGCTGGGAAATGTGTTTTCAAATGAGAGAGAACATGATATATGAAGGTAATAGAAATTGTCTTTGAAATAAATTAATTGGATATTCAGAATTTTCATTATCTGCATTATGTTGTTTCTTCCCAATTCTCAGTTTTGATGGCTTATGACATGTGTTTATGAACTTAAGACTGATTACATTAGTAAAATAATCTCTTACCATATCACCCATTGTGCCAATCAACTGATTCTGGATATCAGGAGATAAATTCTTTGCAATTTTAGACCTGTTTCCAAATGCTTATTCAAAGGTATAGAACATTTTTTTAAATTTTCTCTAGACAAAGACAAAAGTTTTGCATTTCATGTCCCAAGTCTTCATTCCAATTTCCATCTGACTCCAGCAAAACTCAAAAAGTTAATTGCATTTATTATAACAGACAGTGCTTCTATATTCTTGTTGATCTTCTCATTGTATGCTCTGCTGATGGATGGTTTGTACTCTGATCAGGCATGTGATTAGCAGGTTTTCAAATACCCAGAAAACTACGTAAAACTTCCATGGCGAGCGACCTGCGGAGCGAGACTATAAAACCGAACCCGCGAGGATTTTTTTTGGATTTTAGACTTTAGAATGCATTTCCTGGCATCTGAGACAAAGCTTACAGATATTAAAGTATGCTTAAATTATGTGTTTTTACAGAACATATATAGTATACTCAAAGACACTTGGGCCCGCCTCAACAAAAAGTGGGGTGGCCCGAGC
>JAUZND010036603.1:4075-21857 GCA_034780555.1 Coelogynopora nodosa
AATATGTTTAAAATTGTAAATTTTTGAATAAAAAGTATAAATTTCATGAAATAAAGAATCAAATATGTTTAAAATTGTAAATTTTTGAATAAAAAGTATAAATTTCATGAAATAAAGAATCAAATATGTTTAAAATTGAAAATTTTTGAATAAAAAGTCAAAATTTCATGTAATACAATTAAACAGACAAGTCGAATACGAAACCGGTAAAGCTCTAGCCAGTCGTTTAAACACCCTATTCTATGAATCAAGCGCCAAAGACAATAAAAATATCAAAGAACTTTTTGATCAAATAGTTGAAACTCTACCCAAAAAATCAAATATTATTGAAAATCCAGATACTGTACCATTAGAAAAAGTGGAGTCGTCTGGAAATAATGGTTGTTATTGTTAGAAATTTTAATCAACTTATAAAATTTGAAAATTTACATTTTTTACAATAAATTTAAGATACATTATATCACATTATGTTATGCATAAATTATGCTAATATTATTACTTGTTTATAAAATATACAAAGTATAAAAGAAAATTGTCGAGTATTAATTAATGAGAGGAGAGATAGTTTAGCACTCCCCTGAACAAGGACGGAGAAATTAGGGCAACAGATTGTCCTAGGCAAAATATTTTTTTTGCTAATTAAAAAATCGGTTTTTCAAATTTGCTGAAAATAATTTTCTCAAATTTGTTCGACTCAACCTAGAGGCACTGTTTACTTATTCCCTTATCAACGTAAATAAATTCATTTTCAGAAAGTTTATGTAAAATTTAATATTTAAAATCATAAATGGCCACAGAAAACCGCAAATCAAGTAAATTAAAAATTTAAGTTTTAAAAATATTTTCAACCATTACAAATAGATCGATTCAAAACAATCGAACCTGTTCCTATAAACGTCATCAGCGAAAGGCTACAACAATCGTTGGACAAATTGGAAGAGACCAATTTTAAAAAGTTGGATATTGATCAGACTTACCTTATCAACCCAAAACTACCCAGTTTTAATGAAAATGAATTGGAACCCAACAGTATTATTAATTTATTATTTTATGGGGTAATTTTTTATTAACATTTTTAGGAAAAAAAAGACGTAAAACAAAAGAGTTTTTTAAAAAGAATTTTAATAGTCTCATTGAAGAATTGGTACTTTTTATTTAAACATTTTCAATTATCAATATATTGGAACACTTATTTCGTGAAATTAAGACTTTATATTCAAATAATTTCAATTTTAATCACATTTGATCATTTATTTCGTGAAATATATACTTTTGGACGTTAAACACTGTTGATCATTTATTTCATGAAATTTATACTTTTTATTCAAACATTTTCAATTTTAAACACATTTGATCATTTATTTGATAAAATAGACTATTTAATAAAAGTTTAACTTTTAATTAAAACATTTCCATTTTATTTCTTCTTAGAAAATCGAACCCAAACCCACTCAAATATACAATCGTATTGGTGCTCCTCTTCCCACATACCCTCCACGCAAATTCTGTTCAGTTTGTGGGGTCATGATGATTTACAAGTGTAGTACTTGTCTTGCTGGATTATGCTCTCTCAAATGTACAAAAACTCATAAAGACACAAGGTTTTTTTAATTACATCTAAAGTTTAAATTTTAAATTTTAAACATTAAATTAATGAATTTTTAAATATTAAATATAATTTTTAGATGTCTTAAATGGATGGTGTAAAATAAAATGTATTTACAATGTAAATTATACATAAATTGGACAATTTCTATAAAGATTGAATAGATTTATATAAATCTATATATAAAACTATTTTTCCATCATCTTTATGAAAATTTCCTCCTTGGGATTAAAAATTTGATAAAAAAATGCCTCCAACTCACAACCCTCGCAAAAGCCAACCAATTTTTACCTACATTTTTCATGTTTTTTACCAGCTTTCCAATAAACGTAATTTCTTTATAATCTACATTAATCTTTTCCATTGTATTGTGATTAATTTTTGGAATAAAAAACTCCAATGTAGTTATATTTTTTGAAATTAGAAAAGAGTTGAAAATGCATAAAAGCATTAGTGTAACGCTCAACACAAATGACAACGTATAGTACAATTTGCACATTTTTTGTAAAAAAATGTGTTGAATTATTTCTCCAACTCCATCCTTGTCAAATAAGTGTAAAAGTTTGTGAAATATATCCATAAACATTTGAAAACATATTTGTAAGTTGCTAAAAGGGTACAACATCAAGTTTGAGTATTTTTCCATCTTTGAATATTTTAAATATATAACCATGTAATTTGCATAAGAGGTACCTATAAAGGTGTATAATATGAAGGTGAAAAATGATAGTCTGTTTTTCTGGCCTATGCAATTATTGGTCCACGCTAAAATAAAAAAAATTTTAATTTTTGGCAGATAAAAAAATATTTAAAAAATACGACAATGATGGTCCATTACTAAAACGCATTTTTTGCATATAGAACAATGATGCGTCCTTTCAAACTTTTGATTTTGACATTTTATGCATATTTCAATTTTTTTGTCTGTAGGTTGTAGAATTTTCTAAAATTTTAATTAAAAATTTATTTAATAATTTAAATAATAAACGTTTGAAAATCCGGGATCTGAAAAGCAGGTAATGGTATAATACCACAAAATACTGAGCCAAATATAATGACTCATAAACATATGAAAAACAAAAAGGTATGTTGGAAAAAGGTTGTACATTTCCGGAAAGATTATTAGATATGTAGATAAACCAAACCATAATATTATAAAGTAGGCTATTGTCAAACAAATCTAAAATTTTATAAATTAAATTTTGATTTTAAAGTTTTAGATTTAGAGTCTAAAAGTTATACTAAGCACTACATTAATTTTATTAAATTTTGCCTTTCCGAGTTTTGAAATGACGTTGCTGCAAAGGTAGCGGAAAAGGTCGTCAGTTTTCATGATGGACTTTGTTAAATTGGTTCAATTTTAAAATTTAAATAAAAGATTATTTACAAGTTATTAACATATTAAATTATTATTCATTTGTTTGTTCAAATTAAATTTAAATCTTGGGGAATAAAGTTTGTTTTATTATATTTATTTTAAATTTTATTTGGCCAAAATTTCAATCTCTTTTTTAATTTCTTGCATATCATTTTCCAAGGCTTCGTTGCTCAAATCAGGTATAGGAATGGGACTCTCCCGAACATTAGTTTCTTGTTTTTTTATTGGAATTTCTTTTTGCTCGTTTTTTTGAATCAATTTTGAACACGTTTCTGGCGTTTTTCTAAATTGAGTTACTTTCATGGGTTCAACAGAGTCTTTTTCTACTTGCTTGTGGTGATATCGGACTAAAGTTGTTAAAATTTATAAGTAAGGTTTTTTCATTTTTTTAAATTTATTTAATTTTACATTTTCGTTTAGGAATTTCCCAAGTTCCTATAAAATCACCCCATGGACTATTGCCAGACCTTAGTTTATCGCTCATTATATAGCCTTTGTTGTCCGTTATGATTGTTGTGTTTTTCGTGGCATCCGGCTTCTATTTTAGATTAGATTGTATTATGAATTTCTATTTAGCCCAAGCTTTTTAATCAAAAAATAAATTTAAGTGTGCAACATTTTATAATTAAAATTTAAAATTAAAAATTAATAATACTTTGTCTAAATTTACCATTAGAAAATTAGAAAATTTGAAATCTTGACAATATTACACTGCTCAACAAAAAAAACTTTTTTTCATTATAACCGCATATAAATCACATCATTATAATCATACATACATTTGTCCAAAGGGAGTTGATTCTTTGAAACTCTCACAGAGTGGATAAATGAGTCTCAGTGTTATTTTTGCACAGTTAAAGAATAATATTGGGCTAGCTGCAGATTCCACTTGTTTTAAAATAATAAATTTGTATTTTTTTAATTTGTGTTTTTATTTTTATCTAGATCTAATCATTTTGCGATATACACATCATTCGAACGAGGCTGCTGAGAGGAGTTTAATAACATGCTCCTTTTCTCGTTATATTTAAAAACGTATTACATTGGAAGTTTTTAGACTTTTTCTTTCTTTTTTTAAAGTTTTTTTTTCTTTTTTTACGCCAGAGTTATATGTCACATACCTGTGAACATTCTTGTAAAAAATTTGAAATATTCTAATTAAATTTTCATTGACAAAATGAATATAAGTTTATATTTGTCAGGGATAAAATAAACAAATTAAAAAAAACTTTTAAATTATAAATGTCATTAATGATGTGACTTACATGCGGTTATAATTAAAAAAAGTTTTTTTTTGAGCAGTAATAATTTACTTTTGAATTTCTGGCATTTGACATCCAATTTTGAAGACTTTTCGGGGAGAATGATTTCTCATACTAAATAAGTTAATAATATTAATTTAAAAGTGGTTTATTTGAAATTTTCTAAAAAAAGAAATTTATTATTAAAATTAAAATTTGTGTCCAATCATAGATAATGTCATTTACAGTAAATGATTTACTACTTGGACTGTGACATAATACTGTTTAATAATATATATTTATTTTAAATTATTGTTATTGTGAACCTGGTTAGCATCAAACCTTTTCGACATTTTCACTTAAAATTTTAGTTTTTTAAACAGGTAGGAAAAATGTTTGCATTTACTACGTTACTTATGAAATTATAATTATTCAAGAGAGTTTGTTGTTACAATATGATCAAATTTTAATCAAAGTCTAAATTACACGAAATAAATTATCAAACTTGAAAATGCTTGAATAAAAAGTATAAATATCTCAAAATAAATGATCAAATATTGATAATATTAATTTTATTCAATTAAGAATCATTTTGTGGTGGTCCGATATCCAATGTAACATCATCCACAAACCGATGTTCTACAACTTCTAAATTTAGAGGGGCTGGACCTTTTCTTATTCTCCCAGAAGTGTCATAATGAGAACCGTGGCAAGGACAAAAGTAACCATTAAAATCTCCTTTTCCACTCAATGGAACACATCCCAAATGTGTACAAACGGCCAAAGTTACTAACCATTCAGGTTTAACAGTTCTGGCAGTATCTGGTTCAGGATCTCTCAAAACCGACAAATCGGTATTAGCAGCCTATAAAATATATATTATCGCTATAATAATTCATAAAATAATCAAATTATGTATTTAAAAGAATTACCTGTTCGATTTCTGAAGCTGTTCGATGATGAACAAAAACTGGCTGATTTCTCCATGACACTGTAATACATTTTCCTTCAGCAATATCACCAATATTGATTTCTGAATTGGACAAAGCTAGTATATCACCAGGAAGACAAAATGTTGATCCTACAGCTCTAAGTGTGTTTTTAGCCACGTAAATGGCAGGAAAAGCGAGAACTAAAAATGTCATAAAAATAGTAAAAAATAAACATAGAAAAATAAAAAAATAAAAAAACCTGCACTAGCTACTGTGGCTGCCAATTTTTTTGATTCTGATGTGATGCTAGTCTTTTCATTAGGATTTAAAGTTGAATTCCGGCGATATTCGTCAAAATTTGGCATTTTTAAATCATTGTGATAAAATCTTTCTAAAATATTTTTAATTTCAAAAAAAAATATCAAAAAATTTCAAAAATTACTATGCTTCGTGTTAAAATTTGAATTTTTCGTAAAACTATCGTAAATCAATAGACTCGATTTGGGAGCATACCTACTAACTCTAAAATAATCAAGAGAATGACAAGTTTTGTAAAACCCTTCTCTCGACACAATTCGATTGATATATGGATGAGTTTGTTTCTCCTTGATCAGAACGTTATTCTGGTATATGGGGAAATACTGGACGCACTTTTTGGTTAAATTTCCATCGAAAATCTTTCCTTTTTCGTTCAACTTGGAAGTTAAATTTTGAAAAACGTTTTTTCTAGTTGTTCTAAGCATTATTCGAGAAAATGTTGAAAAAATTAATAAAAAGTAAAATGTCCCAAAAACTAAATCAGTAGGAATTACAATTTAAATTAAATTGAAACAACAAAATTACACAAGTCAACAATTTACAAATTCACCTTGCAGTACAAAATCGCAAAAAAAATGTTTCTCTAGTAACAGTTGTTGATAAATAAAGTGAATTTGCTAATGCGCATATTATAGTTTCACGGAAATTTAAATAAATATTTAACACAGTTTGTTAATTTTTCGAATGAACGTTGACGTACCGCACGTAAATGGAAAGGAAGAGTGTGAAAATTTCAGTAAGTGTATTTTGAAACAATTGTTTAATTAAATTTTATAAATATTCAGCCACATATCCCTCTGAACAAAAAAATCAAATAAAAAATTCTGAAAATGAACAAATAATGTCGGAAAAAGTTGAGAATGTTGATGATGTGAATGCAACTTTCGAAACACAACCGAAACAAATTTCCGAAATAAAAAATCAAACTTGTGAAATTATTGATGCAATCGTACAAGATAAATCTCCAAAATTACTCGATAAATCTGGTGTAATGAAAAATGGAAACACGTGCTTAGAATTTTCCATGATTTGCTCCTTTATCGAACAATTTAACTCAAAACCTGGCATGACTGGAGAAATATTAAACTTTTTGCATTTACGGTCGTGTGTAGAAGACTCTGAAAAAGTGACGGAACAATTGAATAATTTTATGCTTTTTTTAATGAAAAAAATTAGAAAAGTTAACCTTAGTGTAAACAACTGGAAGATAAATTTGAAAAAAATTTGTATGGAAAATAACCTGCGTATTCAAGGTAGAAAATTGGACATTTTGGATTTTCATCAGCTCCCATTGTATGACAAATTGGTCATTATTAGGAATTTTTTGCAACTTTTGTTTTTTAAATATACAAAGTTTTACAATGCTTTAAATCTTGAAAAGAATAATTTGCGATCTCTGCCTATGGGAAAAGATTTGTTTGGTGTTAAATATTGGGTTATGATGGACCAAGATGCATTTTTCTATGTTTTTATTGAAAATTTACAAAATACTGTTGATGTAGTGGCTGAAGATTTCACAGATTTGGAAAAGGTCATATATGATTTAAAAAATCAACAATTTGGCGTAAACGATCAATTTATATCTCCATCTCTTTCTGATTCTGAAATTGAAGATGTGAAAAATAAAAAAAATTTCAAAAAGAAAATTATTCATGAAAAAAAAGCAGTTAAACCTAAAAAAATATCGGTTAAAAAAGAAAAAAAGGAAAAGGTTAAAACTTTTGATGATGCTTTTCGTGCGACTCGTAGATCTGCTCGAATAGCAACAAAAATAGAATCTCCTAAAAAACTCGTCTGTAATGAAATAAAGAAGGTTCCAAAAGACTGTAAAAGCCCCAATCCTAAAAAAATCAAACTACAAGATGATGTAATACCTTCTACTAAACTTTTTTTTGATGTCAATGTCAATTTGAATGACAAAAATGGCAAAAATTACAACTCGCAGTCTGATTCCGGTAATAGTGAAGATTCATATGTAAATTTTTCAAACTCGAAAAAAAGAAAATCTAGCAAAAATCCAAAAAAGGATAATGCTAAAATGAAAAATTTGAAACATAATAACGTTAAAATTGTTGAGAATGTTTCACAAAAACCAAAAAAATTATCTGTAGCCGGTCGTAGGCGAAAATTTAAGTATCAAGAGATTTGTGATATAATGTACCAAAATCAAATGTATGAGAATGATCCAAGATGTAAAATTAAGCTTGATTCTTCAGATCACGATTCTTTCGCTTGTGATAGTGATTATAAAGAATTTGAGAAAAGTATAGTTCAAGACGAATTTTCTAAAAAATGCGAAAAAGACATGAAAATTGATTTTGGTGATGGTCTTTTGCCGTATTTACTGAAGGATGCAAAAGAAAATTGTAATGTCAATAGAATAAATGCTCTTTTGGTATTGAAATTGAAGGAAATGAAACAGCAATTTGAGTCTGTTGTAGAAGATTATAAATGTACAAGATGTGAAAGAAAGGAAAAGCCTTTGACGGTAAATTTATATTAATTAACACTGAAAAATTTACACCTTTTTTTATATGAAAAATGCCAATTTTGGGCTATTCACTATATTCACTATATTTCGCCAACGGCGTACACTGGTGTCTTTGGATTTCTTTAAAATTTGGTACATTGGTAGAACATGTACGTATGAATATATTTTGAAAATATTAATGAAAAAAGTGACCTGGTTAACACTTAAATGCTGATAAAAGTCATAAAATTGAAAAACATAAAAGAAAAAAAATATTCTCCATAATAATACTAATAATAATACATAATTATAAACATATCAGATTATATAGACATTACAAAATTTTAACACCATATTTTTCAATTTTAAAACGTAGTGAATGATATTATAATGAAAATTTAGCTTTTCTAGCTTTTTAATAAATTCGAAATTTAAAAAAAAAATTTTGCATACTTGCTCATTGAAGTTTTCACGACTGATAACGTAGCCATTTTAATGCAACCACGTGACAAACCAAGTAATTTAGCTTGCGATTCATAACTTCTATTAAAAGTTACGTCTGGGTATTCGCGATCGTACAAACTCAAAAGCTGTCCACCGCCTGAACGCTTGAATTTTAGACAAGCATCCAACATTTGCAACTCACCACCACCAATAGCAGTCATTGTCGATCTCACAAAGGCATTTGGCATGCAAACCCTTTGGTTAGAATCTAATTTCGACTCGTAGTGAATATACCGGTTATCAACCAGCAATTCCTTAGATAATTGAGCGTTAACAATAAGTAAACTCTCAAGATCTTGAAATCGATTAGGTCTCTTAATGGAGACTTTAAGTTTTGATCTCGTCACTGACAAGGTTTTAACTGTATCATACTTAGTGTAGTATGATAGATTAGAGAAGATTTTCTCAAAACATCCCATCTTCTTGATGGATGTCATCAGACTGGTCCATCGGCTGGAGTACTTCGAGGCAAGTCTCCACTCTTCGTCTTGTGTCGCCAAGGACACAAAATTCCAATCTAACACGTCTAGATGCTAATACACCTTCTAAAAACCCAACTTCTGTAAATCGGGATTGTAAATTCGGATCAGAATTATACTTTTTTATCCACGCTGCTTTTTGCGCGAATGTAAGTCCTTTCTTGAGGACGTCTTTATGCTTTTTGTAGGCAGGGAATGCGTCATTGAACTTTTTGCCAAAGTATTCTTCATCACGCATGTGGTTTTTAACCACTTGTCTCGCTGCAGCGAGTTTTTCTTCGAAAGCACGCATTATCGTCTTTCGGCAAGTCTCAAGATTTTTAAGACCATTGAGACCTTCAGTTTCGACATCCGTAAAGTGTGATACCTTGCGAGGACAGAGATAGTCTCTAATGATGTCATATTTTTCTTGGCATTCAAGAAGATCGAGAAAGGTCTGGAGTTTAAGACCCAATTGGGGGTAAGCATGAGACATTGCTTGTTTTAAACTTTCACGAGTGTGTGCTAACTTCGTGAGTGATATGAGACGCTTGGCTGGTTTAGTGTCACATCTGTAGACCATTGTATAAGATACAAATTGTAAAATGGGGTCATCCCAAGTATTAAGCACCGTATTGACGCGATAGTCCCAGGCACTATTCCTAATTGTGTTGATGGATTTGAAAAATTCATCTAGGTCACCAATGGTAACCCAATTGCTAATACACTTGGTGAACCAAGGTGTATGAGATGGTTGGTCATCGCTCTCAAGAGTAGGTTGAATAGTAGATTTCCTAGTATTAACCATGTTGTTGTCGATAGTATAAAATATATATATACAGTGTATATTATACACATTGAATACTGTTCAAAAAATGAGCAAAATCGAAGAGGTCGACTGCACGATTTTCTGGAAATTAGGCGAAATATAGTGAACTTGGTGTGTAACTGAGTTTAATCAATGATGTTTTCGTTAATTTTTTGGGTACTCTCATAGCGTGCATTTTAAAACATTTTAAACATTTGTATATTTCAGATGTTAAAATGCAATTCGTGTTATGCAATGTGGCATATGAAGTGCCTTTCTCCCAGATTGTATGTTGTTCCAAGTGAATATTGGATATGTCAAATTTGCGACAGGGTAAAAATGTCAAAATAATACGTTTATTTTTTTGTTAGAATTTGTTGGTCAAAAATCTTACTCATTTTGGAATACATGCTGCCGATTCTGCCAAAAAAATATCAATGCTCATGAAAAGGTAGGAGATGATTATCTATGATTTTTTTTCAATAATTTTTTTTTTAGAAAGGCAAGATTGGCATTTGTTGAATTGAGTATGGACTCTCTTGTAGTAATTAAAAACAATAACAATTATAATATTTTTAAAAATATTCAATAATAATAACTTAGAAGAAAAAAAGTTCGCATAAAAAACAAAAGGTGCACATGGAACCTGTGGAAAATTTTACAGATTATGGAGCGAGAACCTGCAGAACTAAAACAATAAATTATAAATTTGAAGAATATGACCAACTGATAGATAATGTACTTGGTAAAGATGTAGTCCTTGGAAGAGGCACATTCTCCAGTGGGAATACTTGCCATAAACCAAAATCGCGTAAAGGTAGAGTTTGTTCTGATGAAGAAAGTGAATATAATGTTAAATCAGAGTAATTTTATAAACAAGTTATTTTTATAATATATTTTTTAGATCTGAAACTACAAATTCCTCCACTCCACATTCTGATAATTCATATGAATGTCGCAGATCAACGAGGACGAGACACAAGCCAATTCAGGATTTTATAGGTGTGTTTTTTTAAAAACTTTTCTTATTTTCAAACATGTTATTTTTTTTATTTAAATTTGATGAGTTTTATTTTTATAATTTATATTTATTAAATTTTTAGATGACAATGCATCGAGTGAAGATGAATACGATGCAGCCATCAAACGTAAAAAGCAAAAAGCGAGAAAAATATCTTCTTATTACTCTAAAAAATCAAAAACAAAATTGTCTGATACGACTGAAGAATCTGCTGATAGTTCCAGTTATGAATCAAGTAACAATGAAGAAGAATTAAGCCTTCATGACAGTACAGATGAAGGTAAGTTGAACTCAACTTACAATGTTGAAAATGCCAGTGAAGAAGAAATTGTTATGACTAAAAGAGACAACAAGAGGGTTGTATCGAGTGTGGAATCTAAACCAGAATCGGAATCTGCATCCGTCTCGAGTAACAAGTCTTTGAAAGATTCACAGGATTTGTTTGCCTCTCAACCAACTTGTGATAGCATATTATCTGTCAATCAATTAAAGCAATCATCAAATACTGAAATTGAGGGACAAGGGATAGTTGCAAATTCAGACGAAGAATATGCGAGTATTGAAAAGATGGCTGCGTCCAATTTAATAGTTGAGGATGAAAATACGCATTCTAACTAGTCAGCTCATAAATGAATATTACATGTACGATTTGTATCCAATTTCTCTTTACATGAAATTTTGATTCTTAAGATTCTAGAAATTCATTTGCTTTTTATATGTGTGTCTGTACATTTTTATACATGTTTTAAATTTTTTTCATAAAATGTTTTATTTTAAAATTAAAACCAATTTATAATTTTGCAAAATTGCAATTTTGTTTATCGATTGATATATTACTTTTAAATACTTGTCAGATTGTAGAACATTTTTAAATATTCGACCCATTTAATTGATATTTATTAATTTATCTCAAGATTTATTGCCCTTATTGTAATTATAATTATAATTTTCAATTGTTAAATTAAAGTATGAAACCTCTTTTTTGCCTCTTGTGGTTATTTATTAGATTTTTCTATAATGACTGTCGAGACGTTCCAACAGGTAAAAAATTTTTTAAATAAAAACTTTAAAAGTTACAAGTTATGAATATCATTTTTAGAATGTTTTGGGAATAAATGGTGCAATAATCTGGGTGAAGCGTATCCTATCCAATATAACTCAATTTCAAAGACTTGCTGGTGTGTAAATGATAAATTCCAAGAAAGTGTAAATACAAGAATCTACTGCAAATATAAACTTTTTATGAAATGTGGTGAATGTAAAATTTAAAACTATACATTTGAAAATTGGTTAATTAACTATTTTTATAAAAAAATGTAAATAATTTTGGTTGCTTACAGTTTAACTTAATGTTTAATACATAACTTTTAGTCCCAATTATTTTAAAGTTGATTTAAAGTTTAATTAAAATTTGAATCATTCAAATTGAATGATAATTTTGAAACTTAACATTATAGATTATCATCTCGTACCCATGTCGAATACGGACCACTTATTCATAGGTTAATTGTTAACCGTTAATATGTTAAGATTTATAAAAACTATTATTCAGACGTGAATTTTGAAAATTCCACAACATTATCACCACACTCAACTGTATCAAGTTCTACTGCATCCTCATTTTTGGATGAACCTGAACAACCCTTTGCACAAGGAAAAGTTTTTACTATTAGCCTCACAGTCATCATTTTATTAGCCGTAGGTTTAGTGATTGGCACCATTGCATTGTACAAGTTGAAGCAAAAAAAACTTGCATGTTTTAGTCACTTGACCAATGAATCTCACTTTCCTGTACCTCATTTGAGCGTTTTAGATTTGGATAAATTGGAACGAAAACAATTGGAAAAGGAAGACAGAAATCAAAAACTGAATCTACTGCCCATTACTTGGCCGAGCAAGAATTCCAGTAGTTCTTCCTTTAATTTTAGAAAATTGAGTTTTCAAAATATTCAAGATCGACTTTTGAATAATAATAAGTCTGCCAAATGCAAATCTCGAACTGAAACTGAATTTATGGCTTAAATAATATTTTTTTTTCATTTGACAGCAGTCGTTGATAAAATTTATCAATAAATGGTTCAAATTTAAAAATATTAATTTATTTTACACGTTTTACATGTTTTACCAGTTTGTTTAAAAAATTAAACTAAATAATTATATTTTAATAAATTATAATATCATAAGTTATATTGTTAATAATAATTTATTATTCACGGGGTCTGAATCACGGTGTTTATAGTACTGTATACTTTGTAGAGTTGTAAAATTATTACCTAACTACCTTCAAACAGTATCGTAACGTTTTTTACTTTTTAAAAATGTATCTATAAATTTTGTAATTTTTACTTTTTTAAAATAAAATTTTAAATGGACCAAGAGTCGTTGGATTCTCAAGATTCACAAGAATCTCATATTAGCGCAGATGAAAATTTAAAGAAAAGGAGCATTGTTTATAATAACAAAGGACTAACGATTATTCCGCCGGCCATTTTGAACAGTATTATTTAAAATAGTGAACATTTTATAAAAAGTCTTAATTGGAAATGTTTGAATAAAAAGTATAAATTTCACGAAATAAATGATCTAATATATTTAAAATTGAAACTATTTAAACGAAAAGTCTAAATTTCAAAAAACAAATGATAAATGTGCTTAAAATTGAAAATGTTTGGATAAAAAGTTTACATTTCAAGAAATAATTGATCAAATATGTTTAAAATTAAAACTGTTTCAATAAAAAGTATAAATTTCAAAAAATAAATGAACAAATGAACAAATAAATAAATGAACATTTTTTAAATAATAATTTTGTTAGAAACGACAATAACTCACCTAGACATTTCTCATAATAACATACGTACAATTCCTTCATCCATCGGTAACTTGAAACATCTAACATACCTAAACCTTTCAAAAAACTCCCTTAGGTGTACTCATCCACAAGATACAACCTGCCTACCGGACTCCCTTTCCAGTATTACTTCGTTGTTATATTTATCTTTAAGTGAATGTAATTTGTTATACATACCATCCGTATGTTTCGATTGTACCTCTCTAGTGTTATTTGACATTTCAAGAAACAAAATAAAAATAATACCATCTGATATAGGAAATTTGGACAATTTGCGTGAATTGAATTTAATAGAGACTGGAATTGAAGGATTGCCGGCAGAAATAGCATTTTGTCAAGATTTAATAACTTTGAAGTTGTGGGGGAATAAAATTACATGTCTACCTGACACACTATTGGGTAAAATTATTATTTATATTTATATTTAAAAATTTAAGAACTCAAAACTTTGGTTAATTTGGAAATTAATTACCAATCTTTCTGTGGGAGCATTGACGAGTACCAAGATAATCTGTTAAAAAATGGAAAAACACAATCTGAACATTTACCCAATATTATATTTGATCTACAATCCTTAAAAACCCTCAACCTTACAAAAACATTTATTAATAACTTCCCAGAAACACAATTTCAACATTTAACAGACTTGAATGTGAGTGAAAACTATTTTGCATCCATGCCAGATACGATTTTTATGATTGAGACATTAGAAATATTAAACATGCATCATAATCTTATAGAGTATATTGATGAGGATATAGGAAATTTGAAAAACTTGAAATATTTAAACATTTCGTTTAATAAAATCGAAAAAGTTGCCGATGAATTGAGCGAGTTGAATCTTCTAGCTTATCTCAATCTGTCCTTTAATCAAATTACCATATTACCGGAGAATATTGGAGACTTAAGAAAACTACACTACTTTTCTATCGAATCAAATAATGTGAGACTATTACCCTCTTCCATATATGAATGCACACTGCTTAAAACTCTAAATATTTCCAATAATAAAATTGAGAAAGTAAAACTTGATATTCAAAATTTAACTCTCATAAAAAATGCTCATTTATTCAAATCTTTTATAAAGATTGGTTTATGGATTTATGATAACCCCATTAGTGAACCACCACGTAGAGTCTGGATAAGCGATAAAATTGAACCTTCGGTGAAATATTTGACAGACTTGAGTATCAAGAATCTCGATTTTTTAGATAGGATTAAATTGACTTTTGTAGGATGTGAAAATGCAGGAATTACAAGTCTCGTGGAGAATTTTATCATGGATAGAGTAAAGAAAATGGATAGAAAAGTTAATTCTGTCGAGTATATGAAAAATAGGAAGGATGAACTTGAAGATAATATAAATTTAGTCAATAATGTGGACAAGTCAGAGTAATCATGATTATTTTTTAATTCAAACATTTTCAATTTTAAATACATTTGATCATTTATTTCGTGAAATTTAAACTTTTTATTCAATCATTTTCAATTTTAAACACATTTTTATCATTTATATCGTGAAAATTAGACTTTTTATTATAAAAATTATTATTTCGTGAAATTTTATTTATTTAATTATCCCAAAAAAAGTTTCCAAAACATTGAATCTATCCGATAGATTCTATCATCAATGATTCATCAATAATTATTCATTATAAAATTTACTCTTTTTCAAAATATCATTATAGTAACGAAGAAAACACTTCCTCCACTCCTACATTGATCCAAGACAAACAAACTAGCGACGATTCATCAGCTCTCGAACGACGTGCCTTTATCCATTACAACGCCACAAAGAATTTCATAAATTACCTACACAACCAATCCAATTGCTTCCTAAGACAATGTCAATGGACTACACCTAGAAGACTAAACTATATGATGTACAAATTAAACGGAGAATCAACATTTTCATACCCTCACACTCTATATTTTTCAGATAAATCAGTATACATGATCGTGTTTGATCTCAAAGCCTACTACACTGAACTGCAACTTTTAAAAACTTTACAAAATGACAACAATGAATCTAAATTAAATAAAACAAACTCAATAAGAAAAGACATTTACAACCATTACATTGGATCCCATATTAAACGGATAAAAATGCTAACTCAAGACACAACCATAGTTATTATAGGCTGTAAAAAAGATTTATTAGCAATGGAAATCAAACCTAATAATAAAAAAGAAAAACCCTATAAAATTCTACGAAGAAATTCATCAAACTCGTCACATAGAATGGGGATTATTAAAACTAAAGCCTTATCCGCATTCAACACAGACACTAGTCTGAAACACAAAACAAAGGGGAAGGGAATATTTAAAAAAAGGGTCAGTAAACTTGGTCGGATAAAAAGTAGACAAGAATTAAATTTGTTCAATTCTGTGGAAGTAAAAGAAACTAAACAAGACACGGCTAAAATAATTATTGAAATTGATGCGGATATATTTGATAATCTAAACAAAGAAACAGAAAAAGAATCTTATACTGTCGAAAACTTGCCACAATACTCATCAGAATATACTTCAACGTTACAATATAAAAACATGAAAAATACAAACAACATTAACGTTGTAAATAAAATATACCACATTTCGAATCACAAAGATTTAGTAAGTATGCAAAGTGTCATTTCAGATATGGAAATTATAAACGTGGACAGACACATTTTCAACAAAATGGATGAAATAGACACCAATTATATACATTTCAACAAGAAAAAGATTGAACCATTTTATGAATCTTTGTATTATTTCATCTACAGTAAGATTAAAGGTCACAGTGAAACTTATCAACTTTTCAACATTTTTGTGGACAAAATTCAACAAGATTACAATATAATAATAAACAAGGACACGGAAATGTTTAAAATGTTTAAAAAATTCCAAAAAGAAAATGGTATATTAAGAAACGCCATTATCGCAGTACTTCGAAGATTACACAGATCTGCGAGAATAATATGGTTTGAAAAACCTCTTTTAGATCAATATATTTTTTTCAAACCACACTTTCTCAGACTAATTATAAGAAGCGTGTATCGAAACAATATGGAAGATTTTTTAAACTACGATGCAAATCCCGTTTTCAGATACATTGTCAACATGTCCCGAGATACTTTCACAAAAGAAAAGTACAACTTGGTAAATTTTGGACAATACAGTAGACGATTATATCAATGTTCCATTTTTGCCGCCGATATTGATTTCTCTCACATTGAAAAGTACCAAAATGAAAAAAAACACGGCCAAGTTTTAAACATTTTGGCCAGGTTGAATTTAATTTACACAATTAACGAATCTAGCCATCAAGATGTTGAAACTAGCAATCATGGGAATGATCCCATTTTAGTAGTTCCAGAATTGTGTCGAGATGTAGCTTCAGAGAGTAAAATTGATGAAATTATAAATGAAAACTTTTACCCTAAACAAGAATCTAGTGTTGAAAGTCAACTAGAAAAAACCAATTTCTTAAAATGGTCTCTAAATAATTTACACTTGTTTGAAAAATGTTTTGTACAAATATCTCTGGTAGATTCTCTAGAATGTCTAGAGAAACCTTTCAACATGTCTATAAAACACATTTTTTACTTTATATCTTGTGGGATAAACAAAATGGTAGTGGACAGGTTAGATTACAATAATGTCACGTTTATGAAAATTGATCATGAAGAAATTGAATGTCATGATATATTGTGGAGTTGTAAAGGAATAGATTATCATTTCAATACCATTTTAAGATATGTGGGGGAGGATAATTGTGTTGAGATGTACAGTGTTTTGGATAACAAAGAGAAAAGTTGTGTTTTTGATAAAATGGATGGATATTTCAATGATATTTTTAAAATATGGAAAAATGTCAAAATAAATATAATTTCTCTGTAACAAAATAATTATACAATCAATTTTATCTTCTTTTCTTGGTGTAGTTTCGGTGGTTTTTTTGTTTGTTTTTATTAGTGAAAGTAATGCACTAAAAATATAAATAATAAAATAATAAAATTTTAAAATATAAAATGTAATGATTCTCTATTATAATATATCCTATTAATTTTTTTTTTATTTAATCCTCTATTATATAAAGTAAAGTGATCAAAATTGTTTGTGTGTCTGTGTGACTGTGTGACTGTGTGACTGTTCACCTTTTCCGCAAAAAGTAGGAACTGTACATTCTAATAAATAACACTTTCAAAAC
>JAUZND010036614.1:0-21848 GCA_034780555.1 Coelogynopora nodosa
TTCGAAATTAAATTTCTATTGTTCGATATTAAATTTCTCTTGTTCGATATTAAATTTCTCTTGTTCGATATTAAAATGCTCTTGTTCGAAATTAAATTTCTCTTGTTCGATATTAAAATTCTCTTGTTCCATATTAAAATTCTCTTGTTCGATTTAAAATTCTCTTGTTCGAAATTAAACGTGAAAAGGTTGAAAAGGTTGAAAAGGTTGAAAAAAGTTTGAAAACGTGAAAATATAGGTCTAATAAAAAAATCAAACTTCTAAAATTTAAATTAGTTAATATACGCATTAATTTTTATACATTAAAAAACATAGTTCTTATGTTTAAATTTAAATATTTGAAATTCAAATTATTATTTATATTGTTTTATAAATATTTAGTAATAAAATATATTATAATAAAATAAAATAAATATTTATTAAATATTATATTTAACATTAAATATTTGAGTGTGCTATTTAAATTATGTAATATATCAGGCGGCTAATTTATAACTGAAAATTTATCCTAATGAATTTCTTGCTTTTGGGTGTGTTTTATAATTATAAAATTATATCATATAAATACATTTTTATTTCTGAAATACAATGTGTTAATATTATGATATAAATTAAACGTACCATTTTTGTATTCTGTTGTAATATAACAGAATATTTTTGTATTTTAAATAAAAGGAATATAATAATTTTTTAAATTTTGTTTAATTATTAGGAATACTGCACTGCAATTGAATGAAATGGTTGGCACTATTGACTGTATGTATACATGAAAGTCGCTAATGATAGTCAGACTTTAATTTATAATTATATTAAAAGTTTAATGGGTATCTTTCATGACTTCAATTGACTCTTAGTCTTAGTCTTATTAATATTATTATATAAATTTATTTTTTGATTTATTCTTTTAAATGTATTATATTGTAATTAAGGATTAGAACATGTTAATATGTTATCCTTTTTATGATCATAAGGGTTACTATATTTTTAAAAAACAAGTTAATTATAATTGGTATACTTTATTAGATTAATTCTGTTTAATATATAAAAGCATAGTGCTGTTATATTACCACTTGTTTTTTTATTATCTTTTTGTTTTAGTTCCCTTTGATAGATTATTCATTATCTTGCTGATATATTGTAATATAAAATTTATAATGTTTTATTTTATTTAGTATAATTTATATAATTGTAGTGCCTGTATATGTTCTGTTAACTTATGAATTTGTACATGAGCGCGCAAAAGAACCTTTATTTATATATGTTTATATGTGTTACTGATTTAAAAGCTGTCAGATTGGATTAGCCAATCACAGGCGTTCACCCTTGTATATAAGTTGCATGTTGTTGCTATTATAATCACAAGAAACTTTGCTACCAGACGTATCTGTATTTTCTTCTGTCTCTCGTGATATTACAAATTGGTGGCAGCAGTGGTTCTTGTTTGTGTTCCTGATTGATTTGGGTTGCTAAGATTGGTGTAACGCCGTCTTTTGACCTTTTGCATACTTGCTATCTGTGGGGCATAGTAGTTGTATCAGCCATCTACGCCGTTCCTTTGATCTTGTTCGTAACTGTTGTCTGTGTACATAGTTTGCCTTTCGAACCACTCATTAAGTGTCACAACAAGCCATAGTGTGCTATGCCGAAGTCTAATAAGAAGAGGGCTCGGAGGAGTCAGGATAGCAGCCATGACTTTGAAGTCAGCGATTCTGTCGATGTCCTGCTAGACGTTAAGGATGCTCTTCGGCGAATAGCTTGACCAGTCATACAACCACAGCACTTCAGCACAACCGCGGGTATAGATTTCGATACTTGGCTAGAGAGATTTAGATTGTTTTCTGAGCAGTTAGAGTTAGATAGTGTGGATAATAAAAAATACCTAGTTTCCTTTTTAGAAGGTGATGCCTTAGTCATAGCTAGGAATATTCCCAGTGGTGTAGACGATTTTGAAGATGCTCTTAGAAGTAGGTTAAAGTCAGCGGTACCCCCTAGGGAAACCAGATTCAAGTTTCGGAATAGATTTCAGAAGTCTACGGAATCTACTAGAGTATATGCAGAGTCTGTCTTAGCCCTAGGTATCAAGGCTTTTGAGCGTGCGTCTGTGGCTAATCTTGTCTTATCCCTCAAACAAGTAAATAATACCTGTACAAGTATCGGTTCTCTGTTGTAGACTGGATCAAAAGTGGGCTCTTTGAGATCGATATATCCAGGTTTGCTTAAGGGTAATCCAATATGAGTCGGTTCACATTTGTCAGCTATTTCAGCCATATAGTCTTGCTCTTCATTAACTGATTTAAGTCTGATAATAATTGCACCAATGCAGTCCTCTAAGGTTTGTTGAATTTGACGACGCCATTTTCTCGAGCGAAGAAAAATATGTATAAGGGAATAAATACACCTTTCGCTTTTATCAGAGAATAGAAGTAAAAGCCGGAATCGCACTACGACTTTTGTTGAGATCCACCGGCGAAAGATTTCTAACAATATTGTCAAGAGAGTCACACATAAATTGGACACTATCTTTGAACTGAAGTTTAATACGAATGGTTACCTCCTTCATCTTGCCGTCTTTCTTGTTCAATATGTTGATCTTATCCACAGGAAACGTGCTAGTCAAAGTTAAATACCTTTCTTTTGAAAGTGGAATCACACCCAGTTTCCATTCCTTCCTCTATCTTGAAGATTTCCATTCCTTCCTCTTTCTGTGAAACAAAAAAAATTAATTATGAAAGAATGTAGCCAGAACCATTCCATCCAGTCTCATTTTGATGTTACAATCCTGACAGGCTACACCTCTGTATCGACCGGTAAGATGGTTATGCTCCGCTACTTTGAAACTTTTGCTGTTTCTAAATTCTTCGTAACATATTATGTAACACCTGGTGGCTCTGTTGTGACCCTGTTTATAGTCCAGACAACTTTTTTAAAAGAATGGTTTTTGTTCCACTTGTAGACCTCTCTAACAATTGTTCAAGCACTTGCATAGCATCGATTATGCAGCTATCACCAACAAAGTGTCTGTATCCGTGATTTAGTGGAGTATCTTTAAGTTCGGGGTGAGGTATGAGCAGCATTCTAAAAGCAGCCGGCTGAAGTTAGACATCCCCTACTGTATTCTTGTGCAATGTGCACTCAATATCTGCATACACAACATAGGGTAAAGGTGACACAATCCCAGATTTCTGAATTCCATATGTGTGATTTTCGACGGAAGCAGCGTTATTGCCTACTCTGAGAAACACAAGTTCCGATAATCACTAATCAATTTCTCAGATGTATAAGGCTGCAGACAGCGTTCGCAGAATTTGTTTGCATGGACCCAGCAAGAGTTGGCCTTTCTCTTGCGACATCCTAGTAATCTATTTTGATTTACTATTGGTAGATAATGGACCAAATCCTTTAGCGCCAGCATATTAATCACCTTCCTAGGTATTTCCGACGAAGATTTGCCTACAGGTCTGAGCACTCTTCGTCCCACTTTCATCGTCCCACTCATTCAAATTGAGGTAAATTCCCGAAGTGTGACGTTCAAATGTAATAAAATCACAGGCATTAACAGAAAATACAATTCCTGTCCATTTGTACTTGGCCTCGTGAATATTGTAATTTTTATACCTATTCGATCATCTCTGTTGAATTCGTGAGAATGGAGACAAAGGAAAACTGAATATTTGAAGCACTGGTCTCCGTCTTTTTAAAGTTTAACACAGCAAGTTTAGTATTTAGTCGAGTTTGAAAAACAATATAGTCTGCTTTATCTCGATAATCAGGGGCTAAGTGGTATTTTATTGCACACGTGTCAAAATAATTCACTCCCAATACTGTCTAGTTGCTACTATCTTGAACAAAATGCTCCACTTTTGCAAGTAATCTGCTGATAACCTTAGAAATGCAATCCGGGTTGACAACAATCGCGTCGAGTGAAAACAAATAATTTTTCAACTGGACGACTTCAGCGTTCGAATCCAGCCGAACGTTTGTTACTTCCAGGATCGGTTGCACTTTGCACTCATCTCCAGTTGAATCTAATAGCATAGTTACTCTAGACTTGATTAATGGACTGGCATATTCGAAAAATCGATAGGCATCACGTCGTCAACTTCTGGAGTGAATCGGAAATATTTACTGCTTCCGTGTCGGCTGCGTTGTGGCACTCTTCTTCAAATACAATTGCACACTTCCTCAGGAATAACAGGGAGTACATTGGGATAGCACACGTTTCTATGCATTTTCAGCATTTCTATCCAATAAAAATGTGAACTGCATTGCCCACATTTAAATATGTTTATAACTATTGGTGAAGAAGACACTATTTGACCGGATGAGCACGGAATGTTCCCATCGTTAACAATGTCACGTGTACGTACTGAAGTCTCAAAAAAAAAAAATTCTCAAGCACTTCGTTGGAAATATTATTGCTTGCACCTAGCAATGTTTCTAAGGGAGGGTCAATCATATCATGATAGCGACAGGTCCACAATTGATAGATCACATCCGGCACCAGAATCCGTGTTTTTTGTGTAAAAAGGAGGATCAGTAACTGTATTTTTTGGTTCAGATAACACCCATGTAAAAAATTCTTACTCAAAATCCATCTGATCAGCCCATGATTGATCAATCACTCTTGGTCTGGATTCTGCAATGGATGTGTAGTGTACAATTTCTGTTGAGGGTTCGGTAACATTGAAATTCAACAGATATTGTTCATGCTGAATTAACGTATTATCCCGTTAATGAATAGGAGATGGAATTGAGAGAATAGGCGGGAAGGTTGGCAGTATTGACGAAGGAAAAACTGGCGACTCTGGTAGTGTTGATGGTGCATGAACTAATATAGATGTCGACATTGGTGGTTGATTAACTGGGATAGGCTGCGACGTTGATGATCCTAAAACATCGTGCCAGCCCGCCCCATGATAGAATTTCATCCTTCTGATAATTTATTCCTTTTTTTGACCTCTGGCATATCACTGTTTACCTCCTCCTCGCTGCTTGAAATATCAGAAATATTTCCGAACAGGGAATTCATCATGAATTGAGTTAATAGTTGAAGTAGTAGGTTTAATAAAGTAGTGTAATAGAAGTAAATTTTCCTCAATCATTTTTGTTACTGCAAGTGTTGAACTGATTAGCCTTCCCAATTGTTATGTTTTGCAAGATATCGCGTACGTTCGAAGCGTCAATGACAGTTTTAGATATTTTAAAATAATTTAGTGGACGACCGATTTCTAATTAAGAAAACTGATAATGAAATGACTACCGTTTGCCTTCATATTTATTGTATACTATTGTATATATAATACTGTTGTACTACCCCAATTCAATTTTAAAAAAATTAAAAATATTGTTTTGACCCCCTTCCCCCCACTGATGTAGAATCGACTATTCCTATACTACTGTGAAAGTAGAGGCACAATACAACAACATAATTTGTGTGCAGAGATATATAGATGTGAGCACATTTATGTATATAAACATATGAAAACAAAAAAGTTCATACATATTAGAAAGATCCGTTTTTGTACGTGGTCTGCATTAGTTCCGATACGACTATGATCTGGCCAGAACATATCGACCATCAAAATACGATTATTTGCTACTGAAATCATTCAAAATTTTACAGATATTTAATGGATATTAACTATTTCAATAACAATTTAATTTGGTGTCAACATCAATTTCACTTTTTATGATTTCTATGTGACAGGCTGGTGATGTCATCAAAGGTCTAAAAACTATTACCAATAACAGAAAAAAACTACTGTTTTCCCAAATACTGTTATTATTTTTAAATTTTATAAAAACGAATTATATCGTACAATATTTCATATGGTTTTACTTTCATTTATAAAATTTTTTGCTATTAGTACATAATACATATAATTTAAAAAATTGTAATCATTATCAAACTATTTTTTTTTAATAATTACCTTGTTTATAAAAGTTGTTTTAATTAAATGATATATGTTCTGATTCGTATCTGTTCAAATTATAAGCAGTTACAAAGTCAATAAAACAAATGTATCAAAATATGGAGAAGAGACCAATTATGACAAAAAACGGGGAGGCTGAATAACATCGAGTTGGAATAGCATCGACAAAGGAAATAAAAAACTGGAATAACATCGGATCGGAATAACAGCGAATGGGAATGGTATCAAACAGGAACAATCTCAAATTTTTAATGAAATTATTATTGCGTGTTTCAATTGATACTATTTTTTATATCGAAATGAGTTGTTTGTGACAAATGTATATATATTTAATTTTACAAATAAATGAGTGAAATGTTAATCAGAAGCAAGATGAACACAGTTCGTCTATCTCTCCTAATTGTACTTAAATGTCTGGAAATTCTGTCAAACATATGATCGTAATACCTTGACTTTACATAATCAAATAGATATATTATATAAGTATATGACATAATTTAATGGTACCTTATACTGTATGTAGGTACATCCAAATATGTCATTGTTTATAATATTGTTAATTTTCTATAATGATCAATTATACATAGGCCTATAGTAGTTAGTAGTTGTTGACCAATTCAGGCATTTAGTCAGGTATTTGTTCATTTCTAATAAATTCAGAATCATCCATCTTAATTTGTATATCAAGACTTGTATTTGCTTTGACTGATTTTTTCCTTGCGTGAACCACATGTGTCACAAATATCACTATGAACTCAAGGAATTCAACAACCGTTAGAAGTGAACAGTTAATCCATAGACCAATGTTTCCTCCGAAATCTGCAGCTAGTTGACTTATTGGATAAGCAAGAGATTCTTGCGTTACTTCAGTACTCAAATCAAAAGGATATATTAAAATAGAGACCATAGAGTCTATCTCACTCTCATTATGAATATAAAATTCTTTTTTTCTAAATGTTCCGTGAATATGTTTTGCATTTATATTTAGGGTGCTCATAATATGTTCTTTGGATATTGGCCACTTTGTAAAACTTACATCTTTGATATATACTGCTTTTTGACAACGTGTTGGACAGTATTTTATAAAATGTGATTTGAATTCTTTGGTTATTATCTTTAATTCATTTCTGTCGACACAGCTTGCTCGATTTCGAAACAATGACATATTAATAGTTTTGGATGTATCAAATGCTCCGAAGCCATTCATAAGAGCGTCATCTTCCCTGACAGTTTCATTAAAAATAATGTCTCTCGGAATATCATGACAGTTAGTATAATTTGTATCCCAAATAAATGGAAGTTCGTACATTTCCGGTTGACAATTGCAGTTTGTTAATATTTCATCAGTTTTCTTTATTTGAAAACAGTCAGCTTCTGTATAGCTGTGTGTAAAATGGGTTTTAGTATAAAGTGACTTTCTTAATATATTGTCACTAGTAAGTATGGCATATTTAATTTCTTTTTGACTATAACAAGGAGTTCGTTCGGTACTGAAGCGAGTATAGTTCATCATAGATAGTTTTATAAAAACCTGAGTACCAGGCTGTACAACTGTTATATCACCCTTAACGTGTGGCAGTGTGTCTTTTTCATGAATTATTACTTCAAATCCAACTGCATCGTGCAACTAAAAATGTAAAAAGAAAAAAAATGATCCGTTAACTTCATCATATACGACCCATGTCCAAATACTTAAGCATTACGTAATATTCGTTACAAAAGTGTATTACATGTATCTTGACAAATAATTATGAATATGATTGTGAGTTACTCAATTATAACTTCAACTCTTTTATATAACATACATTACTTATTAAAAGTATACTGATAATTATGTCACGGAGACCGAACATATTCTTTTTAACTCTCTTTTTTCACTGAGTAATTTTGTAAGTTGACAGGGTTTTAGTGAGTATGCAGAGAGAGGCATATTATACAATTTGATGGAGTAAAATAGTAAATTATTATTAAATGTAACCGGACCTTATACTATTAAACTTAGATATGTCTAAAACAAGCAAACCATTTTTTGTTAAATTTTGTTCTGACTTTTATATCTAAGTAAATAATGATTTTATGATCAATTGTATATTGAATTTTTTATGTGAGAAGATGAAAGCGCGAAGTCAAAGTTTCAACCACACAGGCCCACGAAACTTCAGATCTCGAATCGACCACTGCTTAGTCCGACGACGATTCTCTAGCTCAGTCATAGCTCACTTCCCTCTGCACCATCCTTTGACCATCGCCTATCAAGGATTAATGTACGTCTCCGACACGCCAACCCACCAAAACCAAAGCCTACAAAACGTCACAATTATTCCGCACTCCGGGATCAAGAAATAGCAAAAAAGTAATGGAGGAAATTTTACACAATTCGCAGAAGCCGCAAGAGAATGATGTAAAAAAACACCTACCCGCAATTCAGAGAGAAAAGAAATCCAAATCATGGAAAGATACGGATACCATCACCGCCCGACACAAACTCAAAAAAGCAAAGCAAAGACACAGAACACAGCGAACAACCCAATCAAAAGAAGAAGTACTCGACGCACAGCGCAATCTTTCCAACAATACAATGACAAACAAGAAGCATTCTAGAACAATATTGCGTAAAAAGTAGAATAATGCTCAGAAGAAGGTAAATCCAAAGAAGCTTTTCAAGCTATCAACACCCTAACAGGTCGCAAAACAAAAATTCCCTGCAATATCGCAGCAAACTCTACTAAAGAAAGCATAGTCCTCCTACACAACCACTTCAAGAAGCTTCTCACCGCCAGAGATCCTGAGGTAAATCTGACATCTCGACATTGACACAGATGTTTTCAAGAAAGACGAAATCAAAAGAGCGGTAAAGCGGCTAAACAACAG
This sequence comes from Coelogynopora nodosa, assembly GCA_034780555.1. Classification (NCBI taxonomy): domain Eukaryota; kingdom Metazoa; phylum Platyhelminthes; order Proseriata; family Coelogynoporidae; genus Coelogynopora; species Coelogynopora nodosa. Next base: position 8,805 of record JAUZND010036614.1, read on the forward strand.
AAAAGCGGTTGGTACTGATGAATTACCTGCAGAACTGTCAAGTAAACAAAAAATTTGTCAGACTATATAAATGTATATATATATATATATGGTGTCCTAACAAACATACGATTTCGACTTTAACAAATTTAATAAGTTATTAGATGTTAAGGGAAATGTTATTTATAACGGATAATATATAGAATATATGAACTCTTCCTAGAAAAGTTAGATTTCACTGAAAATTGATATTTAAGAGTATTATTCATAAATAACAACAGAGACATTTTTACCTCTGAACTTGCATCGTTTTCATTGAAGCCATCGGCAATGCTCAGTATCAAATGAAGTCCATCATCTTTACCGGCAAATCCTATACTACGATCTGATGGAGCAAAGGTGACACAGTTTAGACGTTTGGATGTGTTAAACTCCCGGAAACTTTCTCGATCACACTCTATATTCATGTATTTGCAATGAACAAGACCGTCCAAGATTCTGGTATAAACGTCACGGTCCTTTAAGTTGGCCCGCAGCGAATAGATTGCTTTTTCAAAACTTCTCTTATGATCAGTAAGTGAATCGCTATAATTCATTACGTAATGCCAAAATCGTTTAGCACTACTTAGTCCGGTTCCTTTCGTCAATGTTTTTTTCCGGCTGAATGGAACTGTACTGCAAATAGTCACATCGGGGAACTTGAAACTAAATTCTACGTTTTCTGTGACACTGTTCATGGTGTATTGCTGATACTCATCCACAGCGTAATACAAGTGAAAAGATAACGCAATAGTCGCCAAAGTAAGCACTATTCGCCAAATATGTCGTCGAATAGGGCTTTTTGAAAGAAGTCTTGAATCTCCTGTGAAATGAACTGATGAAACAAAAATTTTCTTTATCTCTTGATATTGAACTCCTAACATCTTTCTATAGGGGAATATTAGAGAATGTAGTTTTTGACTTTGACGATATTACGACCTTATAGTTAGCACTTGCTTAGCACTCTAATTTTGCGGGATTTGATGAGACTTGTAGATTTTAATTTCATATTTGTCACAGTATATTTATTGCCATGTCAAATAAGCAACATATCTCATTTATCATTGTGCAAATATACAATTAGTTGCAACGTTAGATGTTACGCCTTTTATATATTTTAATGAGCTTTTAATGTTCTGATAATTTATTATTCTGTTTCAAAGAAATACCCGCATGCAATTTAATTCATGTAGTAAGCCAGTAAAATGTTTAATGAAAAATAGATAGGAAGCGAAATAATGAAGTGATCGTAAATTTTAACTGTCTCATATATTGGTTTTGTAGCGAAGCACCCTATGCGCTCTAGGAATTCTGAACAAAAGGTTTGTCTCACAAAGTAGATTTGCTCCCACGTATGATTTATGATGTTGAAGGTATAACACTAATAGCGTTTCACTGTTCTTGTAGGTAGTTGTAGTATATGATTTCAATTGTCGATGTGTTGGAATTAAACATATTAACCGAAATTCAGAGTGAAAACATCGATCGCCACTAGACGTAGAAATTCCAAAGCTAATAATTTCAAGATAAATAACAGATATGATATTTACATGTATATATGCATTATAGCTATAATTTCAATAAGACTAATATGACCATATAATTATATAAATATGAGGAATATTATATACATAGCCATGTACTTTTAAACTTGTGATCAGGGCATGTTCTATTGCTCAGATTTTAAGGTACACTGAGGTACTAAACTCTTCAGTTTCCAAGATAGAGTTGACAACCATGTTGAATTTCTAGAGTCAAAGTGATGTCTGACCTAAATATTATGCATTCCGTTGAATTTACCATGCTAGGATTATAGTTGAGAAAGATTCATCATTTGTATTTCTAGCTTATCTGGGTGCAGAGATATTCAATATTATTTTTTCCAATATGGCGTTGGCAGCAATTTTGAATTTGGTCCATTTTGACAATGTTCTCGTGAACATATTTTGGTAAAACTTTTTTTTGTGAGTTCTCATTCATATAAGTGTAGATAAAGAATCAAAAGAGACTAGCTTGTTAAAAAAATTCCTTAGGGACATAGTACTAAAAATATAGGCTTCCCTTGGTGAAAAATGTACGCCAGTCAAGTGAAACTCCCTTATATGTATGCACCCTTGCAACTTTCATTTATTAAAGATTATTTATTATATATGTTTATTCACATGTACCCAAATGTGACAGTGAGCATTACCAACAAACATATTTAATTTATTCACTTTAAACTCAAATGAACCATATATGATGACCGGCAACACCAAGAAGCTATTTAACTCAACAGCCTCGGTGTTCGTTTCATTTAATTTTTTGGTGATTGTCCGATATTTTGCAGAGAGTATAATTAAAAATAGACATATTCTAAAAACAGATCAATGCTCACATAAATTACAACTCATGTTTAGTGATTCTACTCCCATCACAAAAATAAGTAAACAATAACATAATCACAGCTTTGATGTATATAGTGTTAATCGTTACTCCTAGCTACATTTCAACAGACATACACCTATAATAAGCATACTTTGTTCAAAATATAAATGATATGGAAAATATTCTGTTCACGTTCCTACTTATAAAAGTATTAATTATGCGAAAGGTAAAGTTATAATTATTAGAAATGTTCTGCAAATTGAAACTTTTAAGTAAGATTACGTATTTTAGAAGAAATTGCAAGACTTGACAATTTTTCTAAATCTGAGCACCATAATGGTTTAGGATTAAGTAACACCTGTCTACGAAATAGAATATGTATTCAGATATTACTAAGAAACTATTATATCAAACGAACCTAACAGTTAATATTATGTAGCATTATAAATGTCTATTATCAATAGACAACATTCATTAATATACCTATTTTTTAATTTAAAATATTTGATAATACGTTATACTCTGTGCTGATATAATTATAGTATATTACTGTTAATTCAACTTATCTAAATAAACAAAATTTATATTAGCAAATATTTACCACATTGTAACATTAAAATTGAACATATCTATATAAGAGAAACATAGATCTTAGCTTTGGTACAATTCAAGGACGACAAAAATAAGAGTATTGTACATTATACGCGTACTTTTCAATTTGTTGGCAAATATACTTAAGATTCAATTCGAGAATATTAGCATATGAAACTATTAGCTGAATATTCTTACTTTATTAATTATGGGTTAACAATAATTAACCATGAAATAACAAACAAACGTAATACATAAATAAACGGACCACTCATTTTTCTCACGTATAAGTTGAAAAGATTTCATTCGTCTTATATAAACTTTAGTAAATAATTATATTTAGTGATATAAACAAAACTAAAACTGCTTTTGTATATTTAAAAATTGAAAGATATATTTATTACCATGATAACACTCTATAAAAATGAATCCCTTCAAAATCGTTTAACAATGTTAAAGTAAAAAATCTGGCACTATATATTGAAGCAACATATTAATATACATATATTATTATATATAATATTATTATATATAATATTATTATATATAATATTATTATATAAATATTACATATATTAATAACATATTAATTAAAAATTAATAGCGTTGACATGTTTTGTAAGCTTATACAATTTTAATAATACACATGCACATTACTATTTAATATTTTTTTCTTAAATTACTGAACAGCTCACGCAGCCTATTATTATCTATATTTCAAAAATTAGAATGCCGTGGATACATTTTGATTCCTTTGAGTACCGAGATCATGGGTTACTTATTTGGAAATACTAACGTATGTGCATAGTGAAGTTTACGTACAATACAAAATTATTGCTATTTTATCAGATAATTAGTACTGATGCATTTTATAATAAGAGCTTTTCGGCAAACATAGCGGCTTTTCATTCAGTTACTATTTATGCTTCACTTAGTAATGTCAACTGTAGATTGAGCAAACAAACAGAACAATAAAAGAGTTCACAGAAGTGTTGTATATTGATAAAGTTGGATTTACATCAATCAATAGGTTAATACAATACAGATTAATTTATATATTATATACACGGAACATCAGTCGAGTCAAGGTCATTCCCGATCGATAACTTGTATCTTCTCCAACATCCAGTCGGCTTTCTCAGCCAGCGATTGAAGTACAAACTCGCGATGTACCGTTACCCCGATGTCAACTTTGTCTGCCACCATTCTTCTCCTTTTTTTCGCCGTCGCATTGTCAGAAGTTCCGCTAGTTGCTGCCTCATCCCCTTTGGAGTCTGCAGATCTCCAGACCAGTCCAAGCCAGCGACCGCCGTGGGGATCATAGCGAACCTGACAGACGTCGCCAAATGCGCTCTGCTGAGAGAAACAATAATTAATATCGTCGGTTTAACAAATTATTGACAATAGAAATTTATCTATACAACAGTAATATACAACACTCATAATTTGTACTACTCATAATATGGGCAGTAGTACATAATAAGTAATGCTTAATACTTACATAAAGATTCGCAAAACTTAAATATTGATTATACAAAAATAATTTTTCAAAAAACGACATAAATAAATAATTTTCTTTTATATCATACTTTATAACAGTTTCTTATGAAAGTAATTTCCCACAATTAATACACTTGAAGTATGAAGATTACGAATAGGTTGTTATAAGAAAAAAAAATTAAATGGCTCAGAATAGATAAATATGCTCGTAATTATATAATAATTTAATAAAATTATAAGGAATATATAATATATTCAATTGGTATAATTTTATACTATTCAACATTAACAGATAACAGATTCAACATTCAACAGATAATAATAAATAATTGTTCCATTTAATATTCCAGTATACAATAGACACTTGATTTTCGAGAATGGTTAACCCTTCATACGTGGATTTTTTAATTTTTTAATCAAATAATTTTTATGACCTGATTACGTCATAAACTTCAGTTAGGAAAACTACAGGAAAATAACCATGATATGCTATATATTGACCTATATATGCTATTACTTTTGATCGATGCAACCAATTGACTTTATTATTTTTTGCATCCGATTTCAGATCACAAGATCTATATTTGTTTGGTATATTGTTTAATTATACTACTTATATAATTAAGCTAAAAGTAGTATAAATGCTATTTGAGTATTATTTAAAATTGCTAGTTATTTTAATAAACTTTTTTTTTTCTATTAATGTTAAAAGTTTTAGCTCCTAATATCATCGACAAGTATGATAATAAGTTCAATAATAACTCCTTTTTTTCTGGTATGTAAAATTATTCGAAATTATATTTTGTTATATTTTTTAGCTAGATAAAAGTACTTTAGCCACTAAGTAAAAAAAACAGGGTCATACATTATATAGTTCAATCAAACATTTAATTTCTTTAAACATATTGCGAAGAGTTAAGACGGTGGTTAGTAAATTAATATAATTACAATTTATAATGCAATTCAAGTGAAATATTTTACTAAATTAACAAAAAAAATAGTAAAATTGAAAAATAATAGTATTAATTATAGATATTGATATTTTACCAGTTGAATTAGGGATTTGCATTTTAAATGAGAGAACGGATTTAGTTACTAAATACTTTTTTCAAATTATTCGATATATACATTTGTTAGCGACCAGTTTTGGTTTAAATAGAACTAATTTCTTACCCTTCTTATTCGACACAAAATGAAGCGGGCCGATTCATTTCAATCTTCTTATCTAACTTAATTCACAACACGATCTTAACCTAAAATCAATAACTCCCCCTCCCCACCGGCACTGACCCTGATAGCGCGCACGAGATGGCCCACCGGGTCCAACCCGCCTCCCCCCCTCGGCCAGTCCTGACATCCGTCCACCGGCCAGGCGTAGACGACCTTCTTGGAGGAGGGGTGCTGCTGGTCCAGGGCTTCGTGGGTCCGCGGGGCCACTGCGCTCTCTGAGAGAGTGATGAGCACGTCGTGGTGGGAGAGGTTGGGTCGGAAAACGGCCTGCGGGGGCATGTGAGACATGGAGTCTGTAGAGAGCAATCCTTACAGATCGATAGTGATCGATATTTTATCGCTTTCAGCAATTGTAAAGAAAAAAATATCTATATATGCGATGAGATAAAAATTGAATGCACATGTTGTTGTCTTACAATCAGGGGTATAGCTGTGACGGTTATTAGGTCTATATATATGAAACTTATGGATATCAAAAACGATCTCTCAATAACCAACTCTTTATTAACACTCCATTACCACAGTAACTACAGCAATAGAAACATGAATGGATTTATTTTGAAATAACCAGATTATGATAATTAGCCAAAACTAAATCATAATAATAGTAAAGATGTAATCAGGGTAATGAAACTTGGTTTTACGCAGATTAATTTAGGATCACATTTACGATTTCCTATAAGATCTTTATAAATATGGGTTGGCTTGTGAAACTTTTTTATTCCTCCATTTCCGGTGGTTATAATTATTATTTTAAAATGAAGGTGTCTATCAAAATAAATCTGAAATAGTTCATATCAATCAGACTATTTAAATTTTAAAACATTAAAAAAATCACCACAGAAATGTTCCAACAGTTGATGGTGAACCCTAAAAATATTAACATAACTCTAAAAAAATACTAATAACATAAAATATTTAAATAATAGATTTTCGCTTTTTGTTCATAAATACTTGGATTTTCTATTTTTTTCACTTGAAAACAACTCAATTCCATTTTTGGTCACGCTGCATACAGGGTTTCCGCACTATTATCACAATCGAATTCCGGTTTTTTCAGTATAATAATTGTCATTTTCACGGTTTTTCTCTACCAAAAAACTACCTAAAGACAGCTCAGCAAGCCAGGGTTTCTTAATTCCCTATAGTCATAATGTTTGTGCTTAGCCTAAAAGAAGTTAATAATACATCGTTATGCATTATAAAAAGCGATTTTAGTTCAAAACGACAAAAGTCACATTTATTATAAGGTAAAAAAGACTGAGCAAGTGCCAGCCTATAATTTAAAAATACACAGAATAGAAATCTTAATACCAATTCCAGGTTGCAGACTTTCTGTGCATGATTTTATGTGTTGCGCATTGCTCACCAAAGGCAAAATCTCGGAAAGAAGTGCGAGAGGCCTGGAAGTCTAAGAATTAGAACCATACTGAATTCAGTTAAACCCCCCCTCCCAACAAGCGATCCGATCGCCTTAACATTCAATGTCTTGGGGGTGGTCGGTCATGAGTCAGTAGTTACCGTTCCCATACTACTCACCTTGACATCCAGTGTCTTCGGGGTGGTCAACAACAGACTGCCTAACAACGTCCTCGACTGACGCGCCAGTATCACCAGCTCCCTCAGGGCGTTCTCTTGTGGGGCCAACCCGGTCCAAAGTGCCCCCGATGGGTCCAGTGGTGTGCAGATCACCAGTGGGGGAAGCCGGTCACGGTCACGATGGAAAGTGGACCGGAGATCCTCCAGCTCGATTTCTGCAGAGGGAGAAATCTTTTTAAACTGGTTCTATTTTCGGTGATAAAATAGATAACTGTAACATACTAATAATCAATATTGTGATCAAAATCTATTAATAACCCCCATGGGCTATATCAAATGTTTGCTTGCGGTTAGAATACTCCATATTCGCACTCCACAGTCACTAAGATGTTCCCACCCTCACAGAAGTCCTACATTCTGGAACCTTTCAGTGCATTGTAAAAATATTGAACGGTGTTCATCAAATAACATACAATCAGCTGAAAGTACAAACAGGAAAAATGAAGTATTACCTTTAAACTGATCATTTATGTTGATAATGAGAGGCTCCATTTTCCAGTCATGATTTCCAAGAAGTCGGAGAAAACGCAAGAAACCGGCTAAAGCGGAACTGAAGAAAGAGAGAGTAAAAAATAAGACTTGAGTAATAAGAAAGTGCTGTTATTCCTAACAGAACAATAAATCCTTAATTAGTGTTTTATAAATTGGACAAAAATTAACTATTTATTTAGTTATTACAGTTAGATAAATTGTATATTTTGTTAAGTTAAATTGAGTGAAGCAATATAATATATTCAAATATAATTGTAGTCCACACAGCAATATTAAAAAAAATTCAATGCAAAAAGCAACGCAATAAATTATTTAATTCCTTAGCATCAATTCATAAAGCATTTATGTTAACCATTTAGACAACCACCCTCAAATTCTTCAGCACATTTTAGATCTTTCATATCCTACACTACTTACCTAATAAATAGTAACAAATTTAACTTACAAAAAATAAAATTTTACGTCATTATGCACACAACCTATTTAGCGATTGTTACATCTTGTACATGATATATATATTTTTTGTTGTTTTAACACTATTGTAAACATAATTATATTACTACAGTACTAAATGTATTATTGAATATATATTACTATTAAATCTTACTACTTACGTACTATTAAAAAATGATAATTAATTTTTTTTAAATTAATTTTTTAATTAATTTTTTGCATCATAGCTCCCCATTTCCGGTGCTTGTTATACAAATATAGGCTTAATGTTACTATTTTTACACAATGAAGAATATTATACTAAACACAAAAGCAGGGTTCCTACGCTTTTCCCCGGGTAACATTCCATGATATACTTTAGGTTTTAAAAATTGTATAGTATACTATAATAAAGAGTAATTGTATACCTACCCATAAATTAGTCAATTTGGAGTTTCGATTGATTTAGGGCAAGAGTGCACCATTTTTTGCTGAAATTTATATAACCTATAATATGTCATTAAAAAAAGTTACTGAATGAAAAAGAATTGAGTGACACTTTCCCAATTTTCCATGACATTTTTAAAATATCTCATTGTCTATGACTTTCCAGGCCTGGAAAATCATTTTCAAAATTCTATGACTTTCCAGGAGCGTAGGAACCCTGTACAAGTCTGTAGGGATTTAAAGAAACCAAATTTAAACAATTTTCCAATATTAACTTATTAGTTTCACATAAAATTCGTATCAAATATTATTATTATTACATAGAAAATATTGTCAATATGTATATAGTGTATTAAATAAACACAATCAGAGCAAGTAAATGCCCAATCAGTTCCCATGACTTTTTCAAATTATACAAATCTATTTCAGAATTTTGATACTAGCTTGACCCAAGAGCCCATTTCTCTAATGTACTCAGTGTTGGACTGATATATATATTATGCATTCAGAAGAGACGAGTACAACACAATATGGTGTTTTGGGGAGAATCGTGCTTGTAGAACATACAATAAACTGGTACATTATCAACGGAATCTACGGAATATCAAGTCATCTAAACGCAATAATAAACACACCCGCTCCCTTACTGAGCACACATTATTTGAATAACATATAATGGTACACAGATCAATCTCCTGGCCGAATACATATAAAGATCTAGCGGACTTTGCATATTTCGTTGGTGTGGGCCATGAAACAGTGGTGTCGAGATCTCCCTCCTGATGAATATGCCTCAGTAGTAGATTTGAAAAGATTTAATTAATTGTGACTTTTTCTTTTCTAACCACATAGCCAAATTATACATTGGCGCGAAGCTCAGACAATTAGGAAGTAATACAATTTACAACGCATCTGTAAAGGTCTGTGTCCACCAAACGCGACGCGACAGAACGATGTGACGCATCATATTTTGATGTTTCTAAATAAATGTTATCCTATTTGTCGCAGAGCCGCAGAAAAAGTTTTGAAAAAATCCAATTTAGTTTCGTCGCATCATGTCCATTGAAATATACCCGTTCAGCTTTTTGCGGAACGTCGAGTCACATGATATCCCGCTTGGTGGGCATAAACATTAAGGACATCTAACATCACTATTCGTTTACTAGATCGTCACTAACCTCGGCTCCGGGTAGGGCACCGCCGCCACAAAGCCAGCCGCCACCATCAGCTCCAGGGCCACCTCCGACACCGCCCAGTACCCATCACCCACCCCCTCCTCCTCCTCTCGTCCCCCCGTCATCACCACCATCCCGTGGCAGGCCGCCCACCGCTTGGCCAGTCGACAGGCCCCCGGGAACCCGGCCGGCCATCGATGGGCGAATCCCGCCAGTACCCCAGCTGTGTGGGGCAGATGGAGGTGCCGACGGTCCCAGCTGCTAGCCTCGGGGCTGTCCACGAGTTGTGCGGTTGGGGAGAGGGGTGAGTGACGCAATAGAGAGGACTCCTTGGGCTGGGCCAGCCGGGCACGGAACAGGAAGCCGGACTGAGTCGGTTGAGACAGGGTTACATTTAGGGTGGTGTTGAGCGCTGATATTATACAAAATACAGTTTATAACAAAAATACAGTTAATAACTATTTGCTAGAATGATATCAACCATTTATAAAATGTATAGCAATGCAATCATAGCTAAATATCTTTAAAGCGATAAAACTACCAATCAATAAATCAATACTATAAATGTAATATCATAAACTATTAAACAAAACAACAAAAATAATAACTAGGTTATGATTCCTAATTATATAAAACAGCAAAATATTAATAGAAATCTACTAAATACCAAACCTAATAATAAAAAAACCTGCAAATCCTGGACATGGAGCAGAACACCTTTTTTGGATGACTTTGTCACGCGAGGGTTTGGGGTCCGTAGAGCCCCTAGTGGGGTCCAGAGACAAAGCCCCTTGGTGGAGGGCTCGCCCTCCTAAATTTATTTTATGTTTATTAAATTTATGCACTAGAAACGTAGCCGGAAATTGATAGAAACGGATTTAAACAATATATCTCAAGATTAAGTTAACTATAAAAAGGGACATATAAAATATTTTTTTCGATCTAAAATTGTCAAGATCTAGAATTTTGGACAGAATTCGAGGACGCCTAGGTCTGCACTAACAATGGCTATACAATAACAATAATTTATTTTGTGCTGAAGACGTCGCGTTGAAAAAGAAAAACGCATTCTGTTCCGTTATTATATAAGATTGATAAAAGAGAGCATCACACAAGAGTGGATAAATGTTAAACTGAGACATAAAGTGTGCCGTGTGGTAGAAAATAGAGTTGGCGGTGCTCCCTCCCCACTGCTACAATAGTTATAATGGTTAATTGTGTGTGATTGGTGGGAGCATATAAAGAGGGATTTTGGTGAGAGGCTGATTTATCCAAATTGCTCGTTTTGTTTACAAAAATACCAACAAAAGCTAAATTAAAATATTCGAGTCAATAAACCGCTAAATAACTCAAAGATATTCATTAATATGTGGTAAAAATTTATAAATAACTATCAAAATTTGATAGTTATTTAATAGTTATTTAATAGCTATTTAATAGTGCTTGTCATAAATTTGAAAAATTGAAATCGATAATAATTTACAACTTAAAAAATTGAAATCAATAATAACATAATTTAAAAAAAATTCAAAATCAATAATAATATATTATATAATTATCAAATATTAAATAACTGATATATGTTATTTATCAGTTGTTAAATAACTACAAAAAAACGGTAAATTATATATAAAACGAATAGAAGATTATCAATATATCAATATAGTATCAATAAAAGATACTATAGGGTAGGTGAAAATGTGATGATGTAAAAAGTTCATTATTATAATATTGTAAGTATTTTAAAATATATTATACTAAAAGGCACACATGAGAGAATGATTTTTAAGTATGATAGAAATTCCTAAACAATATAATAGACTAAATATAGAGCTTAAAAGAATCGAGGAAGTCTGACGATGGAGAGAAAGGAAGAGAATCAAAGATCTAGAATATTGATTTGCGACTTGTTAACAGCATAATTCCCTAACCAGACATTTAATTCTCGAGAGTCAGTTGAGTTACCCGATATATGTCCAACATGACCTCCTTGTGCACTCTCGACACGACTCCCTGTTCCCCCAGAAGCGACTGCATTCGGATGAGGAAGAGTTTCTTCATCTCGGTGAAGGCCCACAGCTTGTCCGGCCATTTGCCGCTCAACTCCAGAGTGACAATCACTGGCAGAAATAGAGAAGAGAGATGTGACTATCTCAATAATAACTATAAAGTCTATTACAGTTCCGAAATTTAAAAATAATTTTCAGAAAGTGTTGTTGTAACAAGATAAACACGAAAACGCAAATATTGACTACTGAACTCACACTCATGAAAGGGCGCGTGGAGGGGCACCTTACTCCCCCTAGAGGGAGCCACCGGCATCGAGGGGAAGGTGGCAGTGCCTCTGGAGGCGGCGCTCACTGGCCTCACACCGGTCACATCCAGCGGGAGATGCGCGTTGAGGCCGCGCAACAGGGAGCACACCTCGTCTGTGGTGCGGACCAACTGGCTAGCGGCCGTTCGATTGGCCGACTTTGCTGAGTCACCGGAGGAGGGGGTGGAGGGGGTCAGGACAGACCGGTGGGGGGTCAGCAGAGGGGTCAACTGTTGGCAGCTGAGCTGGTGCCAGGCTGTATGGTTGGTGAGATTGAGCATGCTGAGGGGAGAGAAAGAAAGAGTCTGTGGAAGTCAATGGAAGCATTCGTATAAACTAGTTTTTTTTCAGATACCAGGGTGGTTAGGTCATTTTTTAGAAACAGAAACTATATTAATATAAGGCTATTTTTATTTCATTTTGTGTAATCTATTAATTTACATCACAAATGCATTAAGAATTAAGCAGACAGAAAATTTGAGAACTATAGTTTTAGTAGACTGTAATAAGTAAACTATCAAACACTATTGTGTCAATTTGATTCAAACCTTAGTGCCTCTGGGGTTAACTAAATGTCTGTGGCCCCTAAATATATTCCGAATATGCAAACCAGTAAATATGAACATTTGATAATTAAAAACATTTTAATAGGACTCGAAGGTAGAAAAGAAGTGAAATTGAAATAAAATTGGCCGGTAGACGTAGTACAGAAAGGGAGAAACTGCAGATAGAAGACCTACACTTCAAATACAGATAGAAGACCTACACTTCAAATACAGATAGAAGACCTACACTTCAAATGCAGATAGAAGACCTACACTTCAAATGCAGATAGAAGACCTACACTTCAAATGCAGATAGAAGACCTACACTTCAAAT
>JAUZND010036625.1:0-21847 GCA_034780555.1 Coelogynopora nodosa
CATGTATAGAGCGTTTGCAGAATATCCCACTTGTAAATTGTATTTCTCTATGAAGTGATCGATAACATCGGAAAGTTAAAATGAGCCCGCAAAATCTCTTGTTATATCGATTATGTAGGGTTCGAATACAGAACTCCGCAACTTTGCAATGAAGGCTAATATCTTTTCTGTGTTTGGCATGAGCAGGCTAACTTCCAGGCAAAAACCTTCGCGATAGACTTTCTACAGCAGTAGAACTTGGCTGCTTTATGTATACTCGACAAGGTAAGCTTGTAAAATTATTACCTTTGTGGTCATTGATACAAAATCGCCTTCGCTAATTGAGTCTTCCTAATCATAACTGTATCGATGAAGCAGTCATTAACAGGTGTAAGTCTGAGTTCGTCACAAATTCCATGACTATTAAAGTCCACTTTTCAAGAATAATTCTTACAGTTGTATCGAGCGAGGGCCTTCAAATGATTTAGCCGAGTCTTTCCCACAGTGAGATGTGATGCAGGTATTTGATGACAACTTTGCATTACAAATAATATTTAATTGCCCGATTGATATTAAAGGATAAATTTGTTGGCGTGTTTCTGGAATAGATTACGCTAGATGTCGGTTTGAGTTTATAGTCAAAGAGATAAAGTACACAATAGTCATGTCTTCAAAAGAAAATGCGTCTATCATACTTTACCATGCTACGACTTTTCATCTTTGTTTATAGACTTTTCGATTCACTAGTCAATAGTCAAACTTGTATTCCTTCATGCAGATCTGCTAATGGCAAACGCATAAGGATGATTGGTACCCCAACCGACATACCACAAGAGGCTAACCCTATTTAATCGCCAACCTCTACGGTTACCGCAAGCTTCTATTCTTCATCTTAATCAACGACCTGCCCTCTTACCTTCCGACCTACAGTAAGGCCTCTATTTTTGCCGACGATGTAGCCACCATCTCCCAAGTCACCACCGTCCAAATAGCCGAAGAAAAAGCTAAGCGTGTCCTCGACGGTATCAGCTCCTGGGCCACCAAGTGGAAGCTAACCATCTCAACAGCCAAAACAGAATGCACCCTTATTTCCCATGGAACAAAGAAAAAGCTTCCCAGGTTTCCCTCACTCTGCTCGGAAACCCAGTCATCACCAACCCTTGTCCAACATTCCTAGTCCTCAACTTCGATAGAGAGCTCTCCTTCCACAACCATCTGGCGAAGATCCTCAAAAAATCCGCCACCAGAATCAACCAACTCCGAGCTATCGCTGGCCGCAAATGGGGATGTGATTCCAGCACTATAAGACAAATCTATCTAGGCTATGTCAGAGCTGTGATTGGTTACGGAGCTGCCTTCTGGATAAACAGATGGTCCCCCTCTAACATCCAAAAGCTCGAAACAACACAAAACAAGGCTGCGAGAATCATAACAGGCTGCATCGCTGGAACCCCTACGATTCCTCTCCTCACGGAAGCGAGACACCTCCCCATCTCTACATGGGTCGAAAAGCTCACGGGTACTTCTTCAGATTTCCGGAACCCAACCCCATCAAAGCCATCGCGCAAGCCAACTCTATGTCCACAGATATCACCAAGACTTTAACCCGTGCACAGCAAATTATCCTTTACCAACTTCGTACAGGGAAATCTGACCTTACGGCCAAGACTAAGGGGACCATCAATTTAGAGGACACCAACTGCCAATACTGTGGCACCGAGGAAACTACGGAACACTTCCTCCTCCTCTGCCCCCAGTGGTCTATTCAAAGAATCAACTGCCTCGGTGGCTACAACCCCCCCACCGAACATCATTCACGAAGAACCCCTTAATACATTGCGATATCTGGAGAGCATCGGTCGTGCTGAGCGGCCGCGCAACTAGTTGCGGGGAAATAAGAAGACGTCTCAACCTTCCACCACCACCTTCCACGTCTCAGCCTTCCACCACCACCTTTCACGTCTCAACCTTCCACCACCACCTTCCACGTTTCAACCTTCTAATAAGATCAAGTAATTTTATTTTTAAAGTTACTTTAATAATGCCTGATGTTTTTCCTGTTTAATAATAGTCTCTTGATTATAATTTACTATAATGTATACACAAATATAATGAGGGTTTGCTGTTTTTATCTATAGCCATTGCTTACAAGTTCTATGAATAAAAGTTATATCATCAAAATCTGTGCTACATTAAATTGTTTTGTTTTTTTAACTAAGTATAGCTATACTATGTATGTACTATGTTTTCACAACCTCGTTTATAATGAGCAAAATTTTTTGGTTTCTTCAATCTCGTTATATCAGGACTCAATTGTATATAATATATTGCCGATATTCATTTTCTTATTTACTTTTTATTTGTCAATTAATTTTTGATTTCCAAATGTTTATTCTCTTCCCTCATGGCCTGACCCGATCCGCCTTGATCTGGAGAAGGTTACTTCAATTGAAGATGGCAAAACATATGAAATGACCCCCAGAAAGGTTAATACCTTTGTCAATTTTATATTTACTGATGTGCTCAAATATTTAGACAAACAGAATTCGTAAGTTATGTGTAGTATATATCCATGTTTTAATTAATTGTTTATTTTGTCCTTTTTATAAAGGCTGTGATTACATTTTGACACAAATAATAAGATGTCTTATTTATTATATTTAAAGTATAATAACTATTGATATACTTATGTAATACTATCATAGTACTAACATTGGTTAGTTAGTTAGAATATGTCCTTCTAATATACACATTATTAGTAATATTATTATAGAATAATAAAGCAACATAACATACATAGTAAGTTATTCAAATAATTTCTAATCTAAGTCAATCGATACTAATAATAATAATCTAAAAAATTTAAATAATAATCTAATCGACGAAAATTTTATTATTAATTTCTAACTTAATTTTTTTAATATTTCATTGTAATTACATATATGTTTATATTTGTATAATTTATTTATTGTTCAATGTAGCTAATATACTAACATCTTTTTGACTTAATTTACATATTTTAAAATGCTTGTAGGTGTGGAAAACTAAGTCCGAATTTGTAAATGATGTCATTCTAACTGATTTACTAAAAATTATGTTATCAATACTAGTCACTATATACATAGTTATTTACTCAGTAACTAACATACGTTAATTTGTACTACTTTAATTATTGGCTTTGCTTTTTTGAAAAAGATGATATTATATTTGCTGTCTTGATTGGTATAGAAAATTTAACAAAAAAATGATGACCTAACACATTTTTCATAATTTTGTGGATTTCATTTTAGCTACATGTATTTCCATAAAAATATATATTTTCACAATATCTAAGCTCTGGATTCCATATGATTTTTTCAAATACTTAATGCATACAAAATTATTTTCAGTATATCTCAGCTTCATTCATCAAAGCCTGCAAAAAAAGAGGATATCAATCAAACAATATGTGTAAGATATTTAAATATTCATTACCTAAAGTTTTTTTTTAATTTATTTTTAGTAAAAACTGATGTAGGATATTCAAATTATTACTTCCTTTATGTGGTTAACGTGCATTATAATACAAGGTACCAGGTAAAAATAACAACAATTAATTGTTTTAAATAACACAATTAATTTACATTGAAACTCTATCAATTTTGGCATAATAACTATGTGCATATCTCAAATTGTAATGATGTGTGTTACAGTGCTTGTACAGTGGCCCGAAATTTAGGCCAAGCCCGAATTGAAAAATATTGGCCTGAATGCCCGAAAAATGGCACTTGGCCCGAAAATATTGCTCAGTTAAACCCCGAAAATAAGAAATTCACTAACACCACAAACAGTCCAAGCTCTGGCGATCACAAAGTCGTATTTATCATTGACCAACCACACCAGTGCATCTTTCCCCATAACAGAAGACCTTTTTGGAAATGGCTGCAATGGCTCATGCAACTTATATGATAGAAGATTAAAAGAAGAAAAAAAGAAAGAAGATGAAGTCCTTAAATTGTTTCAGTCAGAAAAAACAAATAGGAGTAGTCTAACTAAGCTGGCTGATGCCTTGGCTACCAAGGAACAAGAAATAAAAAGTAGTCTGGAGCAAAAGGAAAAAATGATGCGTGTGCAGGAGGAGGCTCTACGGAATATACATAAAGGGGATCTTGAATTGAAGCTACTGTTGACAGAAAAAGATAAAATGGAAAGCAAAAAGAATTTTGCTACTCAGCGCATTTATGAGAGTGTTCTCAAAAGATCAAATATGGAATCATCTTCACCTGGATGCTTTTACAGGATTCCACGTCTATAAGTGACTCTCACATTCCAAATTATATTATATCTTAGCAAAATATAATTCTAATTATTATATTTTTATATTATCCATGATCTATGAATTATTACACTACCATAAAACTGCCATATATTGTCATATTAACATATTATTGTAACTATGCTTCATCTATTTTATTATTGCAACTTTTTCTACTACTTTAATAAATATGTACATTATGTAATAATTGTTATTAATTTGAGAAAAAAGTTCATAAAGGGTATTATAGATAATTTATGTTTAGCCCGAAAATTTTCACTATGCCCGAAAAATAAGAACATCCAGAATACAAGCACTGCAAACTACTCAGAGGCGTTACTACCGTAGTGTCAGAGGTGTCGACAGAGTCCGCAACATCATTTAACCAAGGTTACAAGGCGGTGGTGGCAGTATGATGGTTTGGAGCGCATTTTCATCTCGTGGTCCTCTTCAATTGCATCGTGTATATGGGTCAATGAATGCAGAGAGCTATATAGCTATTCTTCAGGAGTACGTTTAGCCTTTTTTTCAGCAAGCAGATGGTTTCACATACCAACAGGATAACGCACGTCCTCATACTGCTCGTCGAACAATGACCTGGTTTGAAGAAAATGCCATTGACGTTCTACCCTGGCCAGCCAATAGCCCAGACTTGAACCCTATAGAGAAATGCTGGGCCTACCTTAAGTCTGAGCTTGACAAGCTTGTTATTCATGGTCAACAGCAGCTATTCCACCAAGCATCCCGTATATTTGCTGAGATGCCAGTTGATTTCATTGACCATCTTCTAGTCTCCATGCCAATTCGTTGCCAGCAAGTAATTGATCGACATGGTCGTCATTGTGATTATTGATTGTTTTTCTGTCCCCCTATCCCCATTCCGAGAACGCGAAAACGGCCCTCTTCAGGGCCGACACATATTGATTGATACAAAAATATACTTAAAAATAGTATATAAACTGAATAATACTTTAAATTTAGTAATAAACATAAAAATAATATTAATTAAAAAAATATCAAATACAATATGCAAAAATAATGGAGTTACAGTTTCTTTTTTCCAGCCCTGTAGTAAACTCTTCCTAAACCAGATATGCCTAATTTGAATGATTCCATAAACTGGGTGATAACTAAAAAAATATATATTCCTCTCTTAAATAGTTATTCTAAATCAGACTAGCCTAAATTGTAGATTGGATACCTTTTCAGGAGTCTTCTCATTATAATAATGCGGTTAGCTATTTGTACTTGCTCACTTGCAACTATTTTTTCTATTATTTTGATCATTTGAATTTCCAAATTACTTGTCTGAATAGTGTACATGTCCATATCTCAAGAAAATACGAGATTATGAGCCAAAACTAAATATAACATCAACCATTATAATGCATTGTAAAATTTAATTATATGAGATTTTAATATTTGTATGAATAAGTTTTTAACAATGTAATTTAAACTAGAATAACCTATAGTTAGGCTGTTGTACACATTTGTTGGTAATAATTTTGAATTATTCATTCTTACTAAATATAATCTTAGATAGTTACTTCATTAAAAAATGTTTTTGTTTGTTTTATTATTAAAATGAGATTTATTGATTTCAAGTAACCAAAAATTATAATTCTTTGATGTAGACTTACCCAAAAACAGTATTAAGTGTGTGAATTTAGTAACCAATTTAATTAAAATATAAAGCAATGTACTAGATGTACAAACTTTCTTTACTAAAGTAAATTTCCTAAATAATAATGTCCTTTATCATAATTAGTAGTCAGAGACAATTGAGTGACAAATGCTGTAGCACACTTTATTGTGATCAATAGTGGAAGAGTATTTACATTTTATTTGTTTATTATTTAGATTTTATATAGTCGCGAGGAGTATCATGTTCCTGTGATCGAGACAGTCAGTTAATATAATCTCTTACTATGTCCAATCTATATGTCATGTCTCTTTGAGGAGGTTGCAGACCCCATCTTGGAAAATCAATATATTTAAAGTGATACTTGTGTGTTGTGTTTTTATTATTAAATTGATTTATAAATTTATATGAATTATGTTTATAAATATATATCAGAAGTGTATATAATTACCTATTTTAGTTATTTGTTTTGGTTAAGGGCCCAGCTGACCTTAGAGTTATAACAATCCATATTGAATGGCCAGCTTGCTATTTAAATCCCACTGTCATTTGTCAAATCAGAGCATACTATAAATAGAAGTACAGGTATGGATTGTTCATAAAGTTAAAAAAATTATACGACTATTAAATAAACCTTTATTAATGTATAAAAATAAATGTGTCATTTGTGTCCTATCTTGCTTATATATGTGAATCAAAAATTGTTATTTTTAACTAAAAACTTATTTATAGTTAAAAATAGACGGGATTTTATTTATATATTCATATAATATTTATTTATATATGTGAAAATTATTTTGTACCTATGTTATATATGTTCTATATCTATGTAAATGTAAATATTTCTAGATTTATTAATTGATTTTGGATATAACAACAATTGGTGTACTGTATGTCAACATCAGTTTGTTGTCCCAAATATATGTTAATTTGTTTCTTTATATTGACAGTTTGCCCATATCAACACTTCTTTCTGTAATTTATATCTCCGTTTTATATTTAGCGATATTTTATAAATTTTTAGTAAACCATGTATTACTGTAAATATAATTTTTTTCCCCCTTAAGATTTAGACACAATGTTCGAGGGACTAGATGGGGGGGGGGGGGTGCATGCTACAAGTAAACAACAGTAATCATTATCTATTTTTATGTACTACTAATTTATTTCTTGTTAGGTTGGGCAATCGTTTTCTATATATTACATAATTACAATTTGAAGGTGCAATTAATAATATCAGTTATATTGCAATAACCATTTATGTGAGCCACTGAATTTCTATTTATTTATGATGTATACGGGCAATGTTATGTAACATTATAATTTTCCTTCATTTAGACTATATTTAAACATAAAAAGTGTCATGAATTGGTATTCTAAATTGAACAACTAATTTCTAAAAGAAAGGTTATACAGATTATACATTCATATTTTTTAAATCTACATTTGGTAAATAACCAAAATCAAAAGATGACGTCTCAATTATAACTTATGTAATTTTTAAGTTTGCGATTATACAAATGCGCAGCTTTTCTTCAATTTATTATAATAAATATAATTAGTATTTAAGCAGGCTAAAGAAATATTGTTTTATAAAATATTTAATAATTTCTTTAATTTGTTGAAATACAATTTAGAAATATATATTGTACAAAAATACATAATTACAAAAAGTTTTAAAAATAATAAATAATTTCAATATTCTACTGGATAAATAATATACGAGTATATCATGAACAATAAATAATTTTTTTTATAACAGTGAATTAATTGCATACGTTATATCCTAACAAAGTTTATATAGTTATATTTTATTGTTCTGTAAATGTAAACACATCCATAATTTTTTGTCATTGTACTTTATACATATAGGGTATGTAGCATACTACTAACTTATTTTTATTGGCTAAAACTTGGATTCTTCTACAGGAGTATTCTTCTGCTTAATCGATGTCCTTGCTATTTGTTCCTGTATTCTTAGAAGGCGAGTGAGCGCATTTTATAGTAATCTTTAAAGTTACTCTTCTCAGTTGATTATATTCCCAGAGAAGTGCGTCTACCTTGTGTTCTTCTATTTTTGACCTTTCTTATAAAAAAAAATATTTTTTTACTAGTGGATTATTATCCTGCAGTTTTCTTTTTACGAAAATGTTACATATTGGATGATACTGTTTTCAATAAGTGGAGCATTTTCGAGTATGTTACATTACAATATTTATTTACCAGATTTCCGAGTTTATAATTTTCTTGTCGGTTATCTTGTAATTCAACAAAATATTGCAATGGAAATAGTTTTTTCGAATCTGCACAAGTACTATAAACACTGCCAAACATTAAATTAATTGACATTCTCCTCGAAATATGCACAAATCTCGACCAAAGTCGATGAACTGTGATGAGCCGAAAGAATCGTATGACTTCCAAGAAGATCGACTTCGACGTAAAAGTGAGAGTGGTCTATCGGTTCGTAAAGGTAGAGATAATATTCGTCGCATGTCCTCATCAATAAGCAGCGCATCGTCCAGTTTAGTTGAGCGTTATTCTAATGGTGTCACTGGTAGTGAGTGTCGAGAATTTGGCAAAAATATGCTCCGTCGGTTGAAGAGTAATTTGGCACTGAAAGTCAATTTAAATTCTCCGATCAATAGAGGTATTGAGGTACGTTTAGGATGTACACGTCTGTTGTGCTGACAATATTTGAATTGTTAGATTTGTTTAAATTATATATTTTTATGTATGATTGATATAACTGTATGATATTTGTTTGTAATATTTTAAATTCATTTAAATTTATGTTTAACTGATAGTTTTTAATGTTAACATTATTCTGTCGTTTTCGATAATAATTATATATAATATAATAATATAATAATAATAATATTTAATAAAGATATATAATATATATATATTTAATAATGAATAGTTTTTTAATTTATTATTGTCAGTTGAAACATTTATACTTAATTTGAAAATAATGTGAAAATTGATAATTATACGAACTGTAGCAGAAGCAAGTAATAAAAATTATTTATTTTTTTGACTAGCTTCAAGTGATTAGTCAAATTTGATATAATAATGATTGTCGGATGTGTTAGTTTACTTATTTCGATTGGTAGCACTTTGGACTTCGAAGAAGTACTTAAAATTGTATATATTGTACTTAGCGCCTGAACGTTGAGTATTGTTGTTGTTTTTTATCTTTAATTATCGGATATAGAAGTTAATTTTGCTTTAAGTATTAATAACATTTTATAATATTTACAACAAAAATAGTATTCAGTCAGGATTGAAAATGAAGACCATGTATATCTATGGCAACCGTTCAAAACTAAATCTCCCATTTTTAATATTTTTATCGTTTAATAACGAACTTCTCATGTTGGTCTAACTAAGTTGTAAAACCATTTGACTATACGAAGTTACGTAGATTCCTTACAATTATATTTAATTATTATTTACTTTGAACAATGTTTTACGACGATTTTTAAATTAAAATATTATCATATTTCGTTTTATAAATCAGTCGAATTATTAAATGTGTTTGTTATACTTACTACCTCAGGCATAATATGAATCTAAATTATGCATGACTTTATCTATCACAGGTTGAATTCGTATCTGTGCGGTTGCTATGGTACTAATTTTTTATTTCCATTTTCATAATTAATGTTGCAATTCTCGGACAATTTTTAGATATTTTGTAACAAATAAATGATGCATAGCATTAAATTAACACATTACTATGTTGCAATAGTTACATAAAGAGCTTAAATTTACTGTATGCTGTTAAAAATAATTAACTTATTTATGATTTCAACAATTTATCCTGTAAATCATGCATCTAGTAAGTTATAATAACTGCAGAACTGCATTATTAACTTTATTATTATTATTATTATTAACTTTAATATTTTTTTGATTGAAATTAATTCATTATACTTCATGTATATAATATTTACCCATTATTGATTTAAATTTTTTAACATCTTATTCAGTTCTTATATAATTTATATTAAATAATAATAATATATTCTATTGTAACATCTCAGTTTGCAGTAATGACTTCAACTATGTTCTATATCTTTGTCTGTAGGTGGAAAATGTTCAACTGGTTGATCGATTTAATTCAAGACAGAGATGTTCTGGAACTTTGCATATCACCTTGACTCACGCATTTTTCGTTGAGGTTTCAAGAGTTACGGAAGTCTGGGTATGCTCGAATAATTTTCAATTTTTTTTCTTCATATTTTGGTTTTGATTACTTTTTACAGTGGTGTTGATGGGGAATCCTCACATGTTTCCTACATTGGCATTAATTGTATTAAGTTATGGTCACAGGACATCGAAAGTTCTTGAAGGACTCTCGAAAATTGTTCATGCCGCTAATGGGCTTCCGTCTTTATTTTTCGTAAGCGATCATTATATCCTTGAGAGTATTAAACGGTGGAACATTAAGTTGAGACGCGAGTTATGAATGCGAAGTTGTGTTGTCTATACCTGATATTATTTCGCTTTTATGTTTAATTTTTTTATTTATTTTCTGTTTGATAATAATTAGTAATATATTTTGAGTTCAGTAAGGAAGTAGACCGATCTTGGAATCGGGTTCAAATGTAATAATGATAAGTTAATTTCAAATAGCCACATTTAATCCTTCTCGTCAATTGACTTTTCTTAAAATATGCCGTTGGTTTTGTTGTAAATTTCACGACAACTGTATATTTTTTATTTAATCATTTTTATTTAGACATTTTAAATGTTATAAATAATTTAGATATTGTCCCCACTAACATTATAAATATGAATTACAATTTGAAAGTATTTTGATTCTATTATTTAAAAAGCAAGTTATGTTACCGAAATTTGTGACAAATTTGATTATTATTTCTTTGGGTTACGTAATGAATCATTTACAGAGTATATCAATTAAAAAAAGAGGTTTTTGAAAGAAACGAAACGTAAGTGTGTGGCGTGATTTATTTGAAAAACAGTTGTGACAAAAAATTGTAATATTTATATTAAGCTATTTGAAGACACGACAAACAACTTTCCTCACCTATGAAATGTATTCATCATCAACGTGATCTGACTTGAATATACACAAAAAACAATAGAGAGGTGGCACAGTCCAGAATCAACCCTAACTCTACCACCGTCCCTCCCTCCCTCTTCAGATCTCAACGAAGTTGATCTCTTCAGTGGAGCGTCTCCCCGTCACCACAGTCGGCTCCCCGCTGGTGATCCAGTGCAAGAACTTTCTCTGGGTGAAGCTGATCATCCCGCGTGACCGCGACTGTCAGGACGTCTATGTCACCCTCATCCGGCTGGCTAGCACTGGTGAGCGCGGCTGTCGATTGTGTTAGCTTTATTTGGGTGGATCAGTTACTGGTTCGGATAGTAAGTCGGAGGGACACGCGAATTTGTTATTTAATTGAAAATGGGTGATTTTGCATACGTAAAATACACGATTTAAAAAAAAATTTACTCGGGCGTTTTCTTGAATTGTGTAATTATTATTTTATGATATAAATTGTTTTGCATTGTATTCTTTACCAATATTAATATAATTTTACACTAATAATCATGTTTCTAAATTAGAGTGGACTTTCGCCTGTATCTCTGATTTCATTATTATAACACTTTTAAAAATATATGTTTTATAACTTGTTTCTTTGAATGTATGTCATGATAAATCAATAAATTAATGATATAACAATTTCATTTCTTCATTTTGGGTTTGAAATTGTCAGTCAACATTTATTGTGCATCTGTGTGTACAATTTACATATTTTTATAAATATCTATACATCTATTTTAGAATAATAGTTTTTTAATGAAGTAATTACATAATGCTATAAGTTATATTATAAGTGTATATATTATTGTATAGTGCCATTTTAAAATTAAAATTTAGTTATTACACAAACGGTTTCCACATTTATGAAACATACCTATACGATTTTTATCTTATATAAAATATCAGTTAACATAATGTTATACAAAATTGCGTTCTTAATGACGTCAATGCAAATAACATGGAGAGCCTACGTGAAACAATTTTTCATACGCAAATTTGAGCAGTGTAGCACTCCGAGCTCTGCTGGTCACACCGAACAGGAACACTGAGGACATCACGATGCAATTGTTAGATGTTTAAAGGATAGTATCCGAGTAAATTATTTAACATGTTATTATTCGTTTACTTACAATTATTTGTACAGTGTATTTTTGTTGTAATTTTCACTGCTTTGTGCAAGATCTCGAAGGACATCTTTAAAATTAAAGATGTGCGTGATTTAAGTTAATATAAGCCATCTGTTTTAGTAATTGACAGCTGTTGTGTTTTACACATTCCATCTTTATCGTTTGATTTTTTAAAGAAGCATTCTCACAGAATTTAATTGTCATAATATGAAAGAAATAGTGATAGTATATTTTATATTTAGTATTTAGTAAACAATATAATATATATATATTTAAATTTAATAATGAAAACGTAGTATAAAAATAATGATCTGTAAAATACTTACAATAAAATTGTATTATATTGATATATTCATTATGAAAGATATATGTCATTTTTCATGCTGATAATATTTTCTACTATGGATAATTTTTTGCCCACAAATTGAAATACCCACTTTCCTAGCCTGCCTGTATGCCTCAGTTATTATAATCTATCCTGTAAGAATTCACCCAAACAAGGCTTACCTTCTATAATTTTTGTTAATTAATTAAAATTATAATCCCTTTACGCCCGTATCTGCTGATGAGTTATTCTGTCCTAATTTAAGTTGTTCTTAGAATCTTGTGCAAACACGCGATCCGTTGTTTGTACGTTGTATTCGGCTTGAAGTAAGAAATCAGTTTAGTTTTGATGGGTTAGGCCTAATACTTGTTTTAGAATAACTAATTATACTTTTCGTAATATATAATAATATGTAAGTATAGTTAAATATATATATCTGTGGATTTTTCACATTGTTTGGTGACTCTGTATTTGTTTCAAAACCGTGTTTTGTTCATTTCCATGAATTTTAAACTTAGTATACAATAATCTTAAATCGCCTCAAAGATGTGTCTGCCCTTCCATGACCACCTTATTTATTTCCTGGATTTAAACAGGCAACGATCTCTTTGTATATTACCCGCTTATACATACAAGCAGGACATTTTTTATATAATAATTTTCAACTAAATTGTAAGTATATAATATTATTATTACATTCAGTTATTTTCTAGAATATATTGATCAAACAGCTGGAAGATAAAAAAAGAAAGTTTGTACTCTATAGTTGTATTTTTAGCCGATGAAATTATATTGCAAAAATGCTTTTCGTTGAATGATTTATTTTGACCTACGTTATTCGTGTAGATATGAATGTCGGGTCTTTTGTCCTGCAGCTAAGTTAAGTACTTTCACACTTATCAGATTACAACCCTTTTTGTGCATGATTTTATGCCAATTTTCATTTAATTAATTATAGTTAATAAGGAGTGAAAGAGTTGTGGAGGACTGATAAAAGATAAGGTGGACATGAATCGCTATGCTAACAATACAGTTGATTAATTGGTCAATACTTCTACTATTGGAGTAGGACATGTAAGATGTGTAATACTTGTGACTTGAAGTTAGGGGAGAACCTTAGTTAGGAATTAATAGTTTTTCAGTTTGATTAATTTCCATTGTTTGTATTTATTTACTTGCGAAGAAATTGTTATTGTAATTTCAACTTTAAACTTCACTTTGCACTAAGTAAAAGGTCGGCTTGAGAACTCACTGACATACAGAACAGAAAGAGGTACTTTTGACATTTTAACAGTTTGACGTGATATATTTAATAGTTACATAAGTTATACATGTTTAGTATTCAAAATTAATAAGTCTATAAGATTTTCCTATGATGGGAATATTCTAGGGATTCATTACTTGGCTTATGAAAATGTTTTTTTTCAAGTAGAGAATGTTATAAGATACGAAAACAATTTCTCTGATTTTATCTGATGTATTTTTCTTAACATATTTTATATCGCGATTAGGAATTTTCGGATTTTACTAAGACATGTTGCCAATTTGTATTTCAAACATCGCTGCGGTTATCTTTCTTTGATAATCACCGGGAATTATGGTTCACCTAACGGACACAAGCCGAGTGCGCTTACGGGAATTACTTCAGATTGTTGTACCCTTTCAGCTGCACCGTTGCTCTATCTAAGGAGACACGGACAAGTTGTAATAATGTCTGTTGTCGAGCAGAAGAAGAAGAAAAAGATGCCTAAGCTGCGTCCTATCGACCGATGGGGATAGAGTAATGTAATATAAAGACTTTTCGTGACATACATAGTTGTCGTTGAGAGGAGTAGTTTTTGTTCAGAAGTCTTTGATGTCGAGAAAACGTGAACATTATGTGATCACATATGTCGAGATTACCCTCTAGTGGAGTGAGTTATGAGAGGCCATAATTGCATGATAGCTTCGTAGTTGTCAGAAGTTTATAGTTTTTTATCGTGATATTAATTCAGTAATTTTTTTAATTCTTTTTTTTGTAGCTGAAATAATCGTCAGAAATTTTAGTGTAAAAATAAATTGAATTGATACTATTTTTATTGTATTTTAAACATTAAAAAGTTTGTTTTACAGCGTATGGTTCGTTACTTCTATTATAATAATATTTAACATTAACATTTTTGGCGTGGAATAACTGCATTGTTTCTGTGAGATAATGATTAGAATAACTATTTGTGACGGGATGACCAACGTTGTATTTCTTTGATTATTTATGCTGTTCTCTTTGTATAATATTGTAGCAACAGTGCAAAAATCGGATGCCTCTGTAAATACAGGGCAAATGCAAAATTTTCTGCAAAAACTGTGTAGGGAAATTTAATCGAAAGGACTCAGAAAAAATCCAAAAAAGATATACTTAGTTTTGTAATCATTTATGCATAGTGGGATATTTCGTGGTACTGTTAACAATTTGAATAATCTGAAAAATATTTTTAAAATTAATTTAAAATACTATGTTTTTCTATAGAAAAATTAGAAATCCAAAACGTCGTTTAAGAAATAGTTTTTTTAGTTGTTGAAAAAATCACTGTGTCCTCCTGGAAAGCTCTAATTTGAAGAGTAGTCAAACTGTAAAAATACTTATATTTCATGGCAATAGGATGGAACCTATCTATAGGATACCGCTTCCTTCACGCCTTAGTCCCTCAATTTTTCCCTCTACCGCTTCCTTCATCCTTTTTATCACTGCACCCCTACCTCCCTCCCTCTAGCCCCCTTAATTGCACCCATTTCTCCTCCCACTTCTGAATCCTTCACCCCTCGATATCTCTCTCTCTCTTTCTATCCTCTTTCCGTTACCCCTCCCGCCAGAGAGCGTAGAGCGAATGGCCTGTTTCACCTTCAAACCGGAGGAAGTGATTCCCCAGAGCCAGGGCTGGCACATGTTCAGTCTTGAGGACGAGTTCTTGCGGATGGGGGTGCCAAGTGATCAGTGGGTTGCCTCTCACATCAACAAGGACTATGAGGTAGCCACTTCTTCTCGGCCCATTTAAATATAGTGAAAAGTAAACTTCTATGAAAATTAAACTTCTATGTATAAGTTCATTGATGGTGGTTTGTTGAAAGATTTAGAATTTTGATTTTTACTGAGCGTACTAAATGCTTTAAACTTTAAAAAACTAAAACTATATATTTTTCATTATGAAATATTTAAATTATTTATATGATTGTATCCTTCTCTACGTTTTTTCGTAATTTATTATTGTGCAGTCGTGACTTTTATAATGGGGATATATTTAAATATTATTTTTATAATATTACAGATGAACAGATCGCAATTTCTAGAGCACAAAATATATACTAACCTACACAGGTTAGTTTTTAGTTTGGCGTATAATTTTAAATTTATAATTTCTATTGAGATTGTTTAAATGAATTTAATTTTTGATATTATTTTAGATATACAAGTTTTAAAATTAATGTTATTGTAATATACACAATTTATACATTAAGCGATGCGAACCATTTTACTCAGAGACTTTCAATTTTTTTATTGTGCTAATCTGTATTACATTATTAATATAATACAGTATTAAATAATATTTTTAATTTAATGATTATACTTTCATTAAAATGGTATTTGTGTAATTAAAATTCTATAAAATAGATATTTATAAATTATAATAAAACATGAACCATACTCATTATATAAAAATAAATGTATAAAATAAACATTTAGATGAATCTGGATAATATGCAGAAAGAGCACTCTGTTTACCTTTTAGTATTGCCAAACTTTCTGATAAAACAATAATTTTGTACACTCGGGAAGTAACCAGATTAATTTAAGTATTTTCCTTAAGATATGTTACTTTGTGTTCTTATTTGAGAAATTGATGTCTGTTTTTGAAAAAGCGATCTAACAAATTAGTATCTTATAGTACAGACTCATAAAAAACTGGGGAACACACATTTTTGAGTTTACGTTTAATTTCCGAAAATATCTTTTGTTTTTAACTTGACTGACTAACTAATCAGGTTATTTAATTCTGGTTTTGTCTTCGTGAATAACTACGAAGGAGAATTTGGAACTGATTATAATAATGGTACTAAGCGGTAACAATGTTTGATGAACTATAAACACGAACGGATTATATTATGTTACGAAAGTTTCTTTGGGGCTTTGTTTGGCTCGTATCACGCATGGTACCTGTTAGAAAATTTTTGAAAAGGCTTTCGCTATTATAATCAAGAAAAAAGTCTAAATTAGAAATCTATTTTATACGCCGAATATTTAACATCTTTCCAAAGAATTTTATTGTACGTAATAAACCTAACAATCGTTTATGTCGTCATCTGCAAGAGGGAAGATGCTAACATTAAAAAGAATATTGATTAAAATGTTGATATTCCCGACAAATGCTAGTGTGTATATTAATGATTTTGAGTGGAACATTTTATAGCATTTTCCACTTTTTCTAAATCAATGACATTTTCTCTTAAAAAGCTTCCTACTGTGCTTTATTGTGTAAATAATGCAACGAAATAATATAGATATTAACATTTTTGCTATACAGTATTGTGCATTGAAACTGTACTATGTTTTTGTTGGCATATTTGTAGGATATATTTTATTTATAGTATGTAATGAGTAATATATTTATGTAAAGTATCGTTATGTTTTTTTATAAATCCTTTTATTTTCATGAAATGTATATTATTATTAAATTTGACTTTAATTTCTGTTCTGCATTGTCTGAACGGGCTCGCTGATCATAGAATTCGTCTAAAATTAGATAAAGTGGGTGGTGCAACAAATAGCACTGAAACAAGCAACACATAACATGTAGAGTTCAAACAACTCTTTCCCAGTCATGCGATCGCCATCGTTGTAGCCGATACAATGAAGGAATGCTTGTGCAAATGTTGACCGCGACTTGTAAGGATCAAAGACTAAAGGCACCAAAGATGTGACGCGGCAGCAGACAACATTTGCTCTATAGTTTACAACTTCAATAGCTTACAATAGTCGAGGAAACCGTGTGAATTAAATTTGTAATGTAACTTTATTTTTTTAATGTATTTTTTATGTATTAGCCAACGATTGCTATTTGTTCTCTGTTTTGTCTAAATTTCTTATTAACATGGTTTATAAAGAAGCTAAAGCAGGTCTTTATGAATTGCTTGTCTTGTAGTTTCAACTATTCTTTATTTGCACAATACTTCACTTTTAAATAAAGTTAACATACATTTACTATTACATCGATTTGAGTTTTCTGTTTTGAATGAGAATCATATTCAAATTGTATAGTCGCGTCTATAGTCAAAATTCTCAGTGTTTCTCAAGTAAATTACGGTTGATTGACAAAAATACTTCCTTATACTTCTGACAAATTATTCCTTTACCAATTGATCGTATCGTTTTACCAGGATTCTCTGCTGAATTGTGTGCAATATAATATTTGAGTGTTTTAAAACGTCTTATATAGATTGACGCAGTGACTTTTCCTCAATTCTCGCGGAAGGACTTACCTACCTACCACGGATGCAAGTGATAGCTGATGCTGATTGTACTTATTTAAGACTCTCCTTCCACATAAATTGCCTGCTCTCTCTGGGGTATTTATCTCTGATTTTGTACAAGAGATTAGTTATTAAATATTTTCCATGTTTAAGCTCTCTACATCCAAACAAGGAAAGTATTTAGCTGTAGGTTTCATAATCTTTTCTGTAGACACTGTGTTTAAGATGTAACACTAAGTGCCTTAGAATTCAATCTTTCTTTTATTCCGACTGCTGAGAGAATTGTATTCCAATCCTCAGTACCGCCAACAATTGAAATACATTTTTTTAAACTAAAAATTGACCAAATGACTCTCATATTATAACAATAAATCAAGGTAAATGTAAAAGCGGATAATGTTTCTTTGAATCCGGTATATACTATATTAAATATTGCTTTCGATATTAGAGCAGTTTGTAGGAGGCAATCTATACCAAACTCCATTTATTTATAATGAAACTGCGTGAATTATTATTACAACCAATCTTAATACAATACGATTTATTGAAATACAAGTATACAAGCCTACACTTTGCTTGTATTCTTTATATTATATACGACAGCATTAGTTAACAAATAAATATGTTTCCTCTCGTATTCTTCTGTTTGTCAATTATGGCATTCTGTGTAAGGTTTAAAATTCTATATTGTTAATATAAAGGGCAGAATATTTTTAGTGGCATTTCAAAGTAAGCAATGAAAATCGTGATCTCACCTTTATTTTCATATCGTTTCGTTTGGTGCAATTAAAACACGTTTTATTACAATTGTATTGTATATAAATTATATCACAAAGTTATTTACCCTATAATTAATGTTTATAATATAAAATCATAGGAATTTTGTTTTTCATATAACAGGATGATTTCCTGGATGTCTAATAATAAAGTTATTGATTAATTTCAGTTATTCTATTTTAAAGGTTTATTTCAATGATTTTAATTATTGATTGTGTCGGATTAAGAAAGGATTTCATGAGTCTATTATTATAGTCTGTTGTTAGTCTGTTTGTCTTATGATGATTGCCAAGACGCTGTCATTCTCTGCAGTCATTCTGAACTCTTACATGTATTTAATTTAGAAAATATTATGACTATAGGCCTATTATGTCTTAGTTCTGTTGTGATTTTAACATAACTAATAATTCACTTTTTAGAATATATTTCTTCAGGTTGTATGGTTTTATTTGGATAAATTCCACCTTAAAACATATATTTTCATACAATTTTGCGAATATATATAATAGTATAGTTAATATATTAACAACAACAATACTAAATGAGTACAACAATAAATGAAATTGACTAACTTGTCTGTTATTTAATGTCTAGAATTCGTTTTAAAAATCTTGACCACGATTATGAAATATTAAACTTTTTAATTCTCTGGTATAATAGTCATAATCTAGCGACTGCCATGTTATTTATTTTTACATACCATCTTCACAGAAATGACCAAAAGGTTTTGAATTCTTTAAGAAGTTTTGGGCAATTTGCAAAAGTAATTGAATTCAGACCGTCTTTGTAAAATATAATATCTTTATTTCTACCGCAAACTTGGCGTCGATCAATCTTACGTTTTATTCGACTATAAACCTTGATCTTCACCCTCCCTCCTCCCTCCCAGGTTTGCGACACCTATCCACAGGTGATCTATGTTCCCGCGGGGGCAAACACCCCTCTCCTAATTGGCAGCTCACGTTTCAGGAGTCGAGGACGACTTCCCGTGCTCACCTATCTCCATAGCAACGATTCAGTAAGTTGTATGGTGTGACAGATCCCGGCCGCACCTGTCTGCTACGTATTCGTCAATAAAGCAGTTCAATATTATAGGTTTGGCCATCTATCTCGCATTGGTTATTGTCTTCGGTAGTAGTTAAGTAGTTGAATTTATTATATTGATAATGTGGGTGTATCCACTGCTTGGATCGGAAGTGGTTCGTTTAAGCAATACATCTACTGATCGCATCTTCCAGGGTTCATACGAAGTCTGGAATTCAGTTATGTAAAATGCGTATGAACCCTGAATATCTTCATCAACTCAATGTTTGATGTATATTTTCCTTCGGAAATAGGTAATGAATGTTTTGATATTAATTAATTTAATTAATTAATCTTTTTTTAAATAGAGTAAATGGCGGGAGCCTCTCTAGAGCAGCAAAATAATATTTATATACCATGTTATGATAATATTTCTTCATAGAGCTATTTAAAAATAATAAAATTTATATAATATATGATAAAGAATGGTAAAATGGTTAATATCTGGTGCAGCGTGTCGTGGCCTGAAGATGTCTTAGTTATAAGTGCTAACTACGTTTTATCCTAATAAGTAAGTGGACAAGAGTTCATTATTTTTATATCGCTATATTTTCTATTTTAGCTATACACAAAGATTGTACTATGTTTGAAAATATAAACAGTATCCATTTAATTTATTGTGAGAAATACAACACTGGTTTTTCCTATATCTTTCAATTCATAATGGAGTTTCATAAAGTGAAGTTGTAACCTAACTTGGTATGCATTTGGTGTAGAGAATATATATTCCTTTGACTTTGGCTAGAAAGAAGAATGATCGTTTAATACATTATTTAGTAGACAAGAGTTGTTGTGTACTTTCCATAGTCGTATCCAAAATATGTAAAGTATGTGAATATAAGTGAATAGAATTATTTAAAGCACGAAAACAGTTTCTTTAAGGTTATTAAGACCATTAAATTACTATCAAAAGCGTAGATAATTGCTTCTGTTTCGTAAATTGTTATCAAATGAATCTGTTAATCAGAATGGACAGCATTAATTATTAAATAAATATGTTTCCTCTCGCATTCATTTCTAATGATACCTTAAGAAACGAACCCGAAATTTCTTACTCTTAAAAATATACAATCCTGTCAATTCGGTATGTTGTTAAAAGATGGAAATATTTTAGCACAGGATGTTTGTGGTACAGTAACATGCAACAATTTTCTTCGATATCTCACGATCCAAACATGTCAAACGAATGAAATGAATGCTTACTAATTATTAAATAAAAAAAGAAAGCACGAGTGAATTATTAGATAACATCTTCAATCGTTTACTACAAAAAATACTTTGTATTTAAGAAAATTAAGATGTATCTCTTTCATATTTTTGAATAAAAATTTGCATTAACATTTTAATTAATTTGCGAGAAAGCTTATTTTGGCTCTCTCCTTCCATTGTCTGCTATGGCTGGACAGATTGCTTCGATTTTTCGAGAGAGAAGTATAATATTATCTCCTCCGTGTCATAAATCTGGTAGAGACGAACTGGCTAGAACGTCAGCTTCCTGATAGAAGAACACCATCAACCAGACTTTTCCGTCTCTCTCCGCTCGTTACCGATTGTACCACTATCTTTTTTGGGATTGTTCGTCATGTTGATTCGCTTCTGTTAAGTGTTGTACTATCAAAATAATCTGATTTTCATCAAACTAGGTCCGAAATAATGATAATATTGTACGAGGAACCGTTTTGTCTTCGTACAAAAAAAGTTGGCGATGAGATAGACTTTCTCACTTGACTTTCGTGGATCAAACATAATGCTTATGGGCATCTGTGAAGTCGTCTGTGAGATGTACTTTATGGTCGAGTGATTCTATCCATTTTTGATTAATTGGAAATATTAATTTCAGACAATGTAATAATACTTTTTCAAGCTGAAATTATTCATTTCATTTTAATGTATCTTATTTTCCCAGCGTACAGAGTTTGGCAACTTTATAGTTAAATCTCAGACATGTAAAAACAATAATACTGAAAAAAATAAAATTGATTGGAACCATCAATCAGGCAAAATCAGCTCACCAGATAGAAAGAAAAGAAATAAATCAGAA
>JAUZND010036636.1:0-21844 GCA_034780555.1 Coelogynopora nodosa
ATTAATTAATTAATCTCATTTAGTAATCTAATAAAATCATCTTTAGCGCATCATTAGAGTACTTATATTAATTGGGGTACACAATGTAAATATTGAGGTAAATGCAATATTTAATGTATTGTAAATCATGAAAAGTATTGTTAAATAGTTCTAATAATATTATTATGTAGTTTAAAAAAATTAGTTCACTTCTAAACTTTCTTATCAAATAAATCATTTCAAAATTATATAAAATTTAAGGTGTTACGGTTTCTTTTTTCCAGTCCATAAAACACATATAAAATTATGATCATGTTATATTGCACATAAACACAATACCTGTTATTTGAAATTATGAGTTTAAAATGTATAATTTAGTTAATATCACTATTGTTGTTAATATTTGTATCAGAATACTGTCAAAATAATATTTAATCTGAAATAAGAATAATTGTCTATTTATAACACAAATATTTTTTTATATACTCTAATTTCACTGTGAAGAAATGTGATGTACAATATTATTCATTTAGTAGTATCAATTATTTAACATTAGTAATAAAGACGTTGCAGTAGTTTGTTGGTTGCAACCAAACTTATTTTATAACAATAATAAATTAATTGTTAATATAATTGCCTTGAAATTTTATTTTCAAATATATATGTTTTAATATTTATATGATAAACGTGCATAAAAAAGTAAATTTATACAACTATGACTATTTGTTTGTTAATGAATCATAACATATAAATAATTAATTTTTATTATTGTAAGATTCGTGCTTAGTTTATATTATGATATAGCGTTTAACAACGTACTATACAATGCAAGGTAACATATGAAACTGCGAAATACATATATGTACATAGAAACAAAAACTAATATTTAAAAAAAATCTACTGTAACGAAATAATTTGAAAACAATGACTGTAACATCAAATATATTTATTGATAGAAGTATGAAATTTAATTTAAAATAAATGCATTTTTAATTAATAAAAACATTATAATTCCAACAAAATATACAAGAAAACAGGTGTGTTTTGATAGCTTATACTTTCAAACAGAAATTATATGTTTTCGTAAAGAGAAGTATCTTCTATGATATTATAAGACAGTTCCTTTTAATTAATATTTGTAACAATTATACTTTGTACACTTTGATAGTGTTCTGTAAAAAACCTTTATTAAGTGAGTATTTTAACGTTTATTATTACATTCTTAATATATTTAAATTGTTATGTTTTAAAGATATTTATTTTGTTGTATAAACATTTCAAACGTAAATAAATATGTAACATATTATAATAAACAATTTATATAAGCTTTAAATTTAGGTTGAACAATTTTTAATTATAAAGTAATATGAGCGACAAAACAGACTATTGATGAAGCTTTTATAAATGGAAATATTTCTAGGGTCAAATCAAAACCATATATTGATAAAAAGAACTTTTTTATCGGTGATGATTACCCTTTTAATTGTTAATCCATGAATAGAAATGATTCATTTCAAAACATTTCTAGGTTTAAACGTTATATAAACAAAATGAACTTACTGCTGGAATTTTGCTTGCTTTACTAGCAGACTAATGGTAATGCAATGGAGCTCTGTAGAGCACCACTATTAAATTAGGAGAAACGTGCAATATTAGTTTTCCCTTTTTATACACACTTATCACTTTAAAAGGTACCCAATTTGTTTTTGAATTGTATTTGAATTACCCACACATAGCGGTGCATGCTTATCTTATTCATATTATGTTCCTTTTCCCGCAATAATGTTTCAGAAACTTGTAGAACTATTGGTATTTCGTCTAATGCTTCTTTATGTAAAACTAGCTTGAATAAAGTATGCGAACGTTTTATAGTTATATATGTATAACAGGTTTAGTTCTATTTTCGCCAATACTTCTAACAAACCAAATCCTATTAGCTAATTAAAAGTGTCTTTCAGCTTTAACAAACAACGATGTTATATTATTAAAGCTTTTATTGCTACTGGTCTTAATAACAAAAGTAGAATTGTTTTCTATATACCGAAAAATCTTTGGCGTGGCAATTTCGTCATGTAATTTCATTGTGTAATACAAACTGTGCTTTATGCTCTATACAGCTATTTTTACACATAATTGTTTTAAGAAATGTGTGGTTTGTTTAATCAAAATAGCCGCACCATTCGCATTCGAATAAATCAACATCCATCTGTAGTTAACTCCCTTCTTTTTCTCTAATTTAAAAATTAACAGCAGTTTTTGTAACTAAAATTGTTCATGGAAAATATTTGCTTTTTCAAACAATTGTTGTACTCGTTTTTGCTCTTGAGGCATAAACGTATGAACAGCTGCATTAGCACAAATATCCTTCTTATTCTTTAGTAATCTTGCTCCTCTTTTAATATTTTCACTAACTGTTTGTGTTCTAACCAATACAGTTTCAGTAGTTGTTTTTGTATTGATTTTTATTACGTATTTTCTATCTTTTGTGACTGAATCCAATTATTTACAATCTTGTTCTTCCACTTTTACATACTTAATATAGCACTTAAAAGCACATAAAAAAGCACATACCCAATAAAACGTTTGAATGCACATTATTTATTTTTAATTACAAAAGAATGGCTATGGCCAAAAAACTTCACAATACTATTATTATGTTCATTACCATACTTTAAACCATAAAATTATTTATAAATGTTCAATATATCTTATGAACCAAAGTATCGCTCTATTTCCTCGGCGATTTAGAAATTACCTTCTTCAGAATGATTTTTCTGAAGCTGTTCCATCCTCTTCTGTTGAACGTTGAGTTGATTAAGAAGAATTTGATTTTCCTGAAGGACAAGCTTTGCCTGACTGATAAGTTGGTCCCTAAGACAAATGTAGATTTACAAAGATGTTATAAAAATGTGGTTTTAATACAATGAGTTCAATTAACGAAGCATATAAATAAATTAGTATATACTTTTTGAACGCAGTATACAGGGGTGAATTAAATGTCATCGTTGTAAAAGGAAATATTCTACTATAATGGAGAAAATAAATTAAAATAAGAACTATATTCAGGAGATTTGTTTTTGAGTAAAACACATATAATAGATATAAATCCAGCTTTAGAAGGCAATTTAATCAATTATATATGAAGCCGCGAAGCACGTGAAGAATTATCGATTATATTGACTGATAAAGCTGGATTAATAATTTATATTAAAATTTCCCTTGTATCTATATATTGCCGGCTTTGCCAGGCAATATAAATTTTATTACTTCCCTTCTAAATTTATAACACAGGCGGGACACAAAAATCCGATAATATGTTTATCAGATAACCTAGTTCATAGCATAACTTGAAATAGTCTAATGTAAGAATGAATGTCGGAATCATTTCATAAATGTATACACAATCAAGTATTTATGTTTTATGTAAATACACACACTATATTTTAAATTACAGCAAAACCATCAAGTTTGTATACTATACCTTGTACCTATAAAAATATGTATTTTTTTATTATATTATCCAAAGGTAGTCAAAACATTCACACTTGATGGTGATAATAGCTTTTTAAACTATCTTGATAATAAGACTAAAATATATCAAATTAAAACGTTTTCTTATGGAAATGTAAACCTACATTTAAACTTTTTAAATTAATAAAAGTATTAATTGCTAAATTATAGGAATGGAAATGTCTGTCCCGAGTTAAATTTGTGGTTTGATGATAATACATTCCTTTCGTTTTAAATGGATTGAGTTCGGTCCTGATTGTTGTTTTTACATAAAATCCTCTTTATATATAATTATTATAAAATGTTGTTTCTTATATATCTTATATAAATGCTTCGATATTTCATGGTTCTCTTAAATTTTTAATTTTGATTGTTTTGTGGTGGTGTGTAGGAGTACAATAGAATGTGACCATTTACTATTATAGCAAGTGTTTTCCCAAAAGAAGGGAAAAAACTAAACAAAATTTAATATCAAACAGCTAATTTGAAAGAAAATAACAATGTCAAATGTATCTCATGAAACCAAAATGAGATGTTTCAAAGATGACCAATTTGAAACCAAGGTGACATATCCTGCTTGCCTATCACAGACACATATATTACCAACGTCATTAATAATACTATTTATAGTCCCACTTGTTAATGTGAATATTTCTAGGGTTCAGCAGCGAGTGAAATCGGTTAAGCAGAGAATGACATTTTTTTCTTAATTACTAAAATACAGCTGAAACATAATTCAAATTCTAAATTATGCTTTTCTAAATCGTGCCTTTTGTGACAAAAATGACTTCCCCAGGTATGCAGTCTAGAAACAAACACATGTATAATTTAGGAAACAATGAAGACATGTATATATATAAGACTATACAGAAAAAAAAGAAAAAAACATGAAGAAACATATTTTCTATTAAAACATTTCTGATTGATGAGTTTGTTTAAGCATTGTGTTCAGAGATGATTGTATATCAGCTTGAGATGATCACAGGGTGGATTCGAGTACCCACCGATTGGGATCATGAACTAGTATGTCCAATTCATTACGTTTAGTTTTATAATCTTTGAAAAAATGCTCTATATGTATGCGTTAGTATAAGAAAACAATTAATGTACATTGTTAAAAATGAAAACTGATATAAAATTGATATAAAATGAACAAAATATATTTATAAGTTGAACTAAGTAAAACTATGTTGATTTATCGGGATTATGCAAGTATAAATACCCAACAAGTAATAAACATAAACGAATAAGACACTTTTTTTGAGTATATCAGAAGCCTTCATCTTTATGATCGAAAGGTTGTACTATGAACTCTTATTATTGAATCATTATTGAAATATGATTTACTGAAAATTTTGAGAATGAGAAATAACACCAGAAAACAAAAAGTGTCCATATCTCAAACAACATTAATAACAATATTAATTTTAATATTTTATGCAAAAATTATACAGCTTTTGATTTCAATACCATATCAATACAATTAATATCGCCCAAACAATGTTGACGATAAATGTAATATATAACATTATGTAATGTAGCCTAGCTACTTTTCAGTCACCATAAATATTATCTCATTCGACAAGTTAACTTTTTGTATCGACTGATTAGGTGAATATCGATTGATAAAGTGTGATGAATCTTTCATCAAACCCAAACTTAACTTGTGTGAAAATTAAGATTTCGTAAATCTCCGTATTTATTCTTTGGTACAACTTAACTCCATTTATATACGTGAAAATGATGTAGGGCATAGTATAGATTAACATGAATTAACATGAACATATGTGTACTGCTACTAATAATATAATATAAAATATAGGATATCGATTAAAAAATAAACAAATTTATCTACATTTATTTCGATTTCAAATGTATAAAATTTTAATCTTTCAAAATTTTTCTCCATGTGAATTTATATATAAATTATTAAAATTCGTATTAAAATGACAATACATGCTTCATTTCTGGCGACAAATTTAAACCGGACTTCTTCTTAACGGGAGGGTATATTGCCTCCAAAGCGGAGAAAGTTTTCCCGAATACTGTCGGGAACGCTCACAATATGCTAACAATATGTCGTGAAGGAGTAATATAAACTCTTTTTTTACTAATGATGTCTAAATTATGGGAGGGAGAGTGTTCAAGGTTACACGGCAGAATCTGCTGTGGGTAGAGTTTACATATATAATTTAAATATAATATTTATTATATTTATTTATATAATTTATTTACCTACATAATTTACTACATATAAATATTAAAGATGCTGTTACAGCACGGCCGGCTTGACATCATAAATATATTTCACAGCCTTACCACTCGGTTTGATTAGTTGGTCCCACGTTACTCGTGACGTCCTTTAATCTTGTGTGTAAACGTTCGTTCTCCCTTATCACTTCCTTGAGTTTCGCGTCAAACGCATGAAGATTTTCCTGATCATAAAAATGTATGGACATAAAAGGTACTTCAAAGATAATTATTTCCCATTCTGAGTAATACAATATTATGCATTAGTTAAAAGCCAAACAGAGATTTGTAATATACCATAATTTTTTGAGAGTATTTTATCAATGTAAATACAACACGAATAATATGTACTAACGTAAAATATATCTAGAAAATATGACGGATGATTTTCGACGATAAATAGGACATTCACGTCTACAAATGTTGTTAACGAATAACAAACTTTTAAAAAGATTTTACAATTAAATAACCGTCTTTAAAACAAAAAATAGTCGAAGATTTAAATAATATGCCGCTGATTAATTAAACATTTTAACGTGTTCACCATTCAAAAACAATTCGTAACTTGGTTTATCGTAAATGAAATCATATTTTGTTTAAATTAAAAAAATTGTCAACGATATCTGATAGTAAAAGTTGTCGAGAACAAACACTCCTTTATTTAAATAGTTTGTTTGTGATATTTTATTTGTATATAATAGGCCATTATTTTACAAATGCGGTCTGTTTTAAACCGTCAGGGTTTAAAACGGTTTGACTACAGTTTCGTTAGTTGAGCAATGTGCACGGCGTGATCCAGAAAATTGACAGAAATCAAGAGCAGTCGTCAAGCGAGTTTAAACTAACTTAAACGCATTCAAACAACGCTTGAAAGTCACTACTACTGTATATATAAGTTAATACAAATGTAACATAATTATCATTCTTTGACTTAACGATATTTGACAATACATTTTACTGATAATTAGGTCTTTGTTTATTAGTGAAATAAATA
Source organism: Coelogynopora nodosa (assembly GCA_034780555.1). Taxonomy (NCBI): domain Eukaryota; kingdom Metazoa; phylum Platyhelminthes; order Proseriata; family Coelogynoporidae; genus Coelogynopora; species Coelogynopora nodosa. Next base: position 6,734 of record JAUZND010036636.1, read on the forward strand.
AATATAGTATATATATATATATATATCCAGAAATATAATGGAGGACACCGGAAGGTTTCTAATATATACCGTTATATTCTTTAGCATTTGTCGTATATCTTGCTTATATACACAAAATTAAAATAATATATTTGATTAGTTAAAAAACATTAATTAATTATATCATATAACTTAATGTTTTATTCAAAGAAGGGAGCATATTATTCTAAAGAAACATCAAAGGTAAATTAGTTATAAAATAATAAAATTATACACAACAAATAATTAAACAATTAAGTATATGGAAGCACTTATAAAATTATATAATTAATAGACTAGATGTAGTATAAAAAAAAAGTTATATTGAAAAATAGAAAAACTTAATAAATTAATTTAAGAAGTTTGTGTTTCAGCAAATTTCCTTTCAAATTTCCTGTTTAAATTTCCAGCAAAAGCAGTAGCTTTTTAGATGGAAGCCTATCTTCCTTGGTCAATACAGATCGCCAAATACACTCATTTGCACTGATTGAATTCTCGATAAGGACTCTAATTGGTCGAGCATCATTTTGTTTTGTGGCACAATCGGTAAGAATACAAAAACCATGTAGGAAAATTATTAAACCAATCCGTAAACCGAGGGCTCGATTCGATAACATTTCGATCGCGAGCTCAATCAACTACGCTATTTATTTCATTCATCCTTTATTTGGTCGACCGCAATAAAATGCATCTTTTGTGTGATCTGTTCTTAGAATTTGAGATACAAAACCATCGAGAAGGCCGATAACTCTTTGCCCATGTAGCTATCTAAACGGAATATTCAGAAGGTCCTGGTTATTGGGAAGCTGCACATGTCGCGGTGCAGTGTACACGATGTACTCGCTTACTTTATGTACATAAATAAAAAGGTAAATGTAGTAATTTCGTGTGAACGACTTGTCTAACGATAGCAACCACCACCTGAAGATACAAAAAGTAGACAACTATTTTTAAATGTTTTACAGTTATACAATTTTAAAGATCGTGGTATAATAATTAAATTTATTATTAGAAAACTTGAAAAATGTGTAAGCAAAACTTTTTTTATTTAAACAACACATAAGATACAAATAAATTTGCATTCAAATGCAAAACAAATAAAACTAATACATCTATAATTGTATTTTTTTCAATTTAATTTTGACAGACATTTTATTAACTTTTACTAAAAGATTACAAGTTTCAATAAATTTTCAAACGCATTGACGAGATTTGAATATGATTAATAGAATTAATCACCTGCCATATACTCTAAAAATGCTTTCACCATCTTATCAGACAACATGGATCGTTGATTTATCTGGATAGATAAAATTCGGAAATTAGTTGATGCATATCTTCATTCCTTAGTCTAAAAGTTAGTGAATTGTCTATCTGTCCACTTCAGGAAGCTTGTACTCGTCGTCCAGGAGTATTTTCCATTACATTTGACAAGATAAAAACAGCAAAATAATGGAATAACAACCTATGCGTACTGCGTATGAATTGATGTGTACATAAGAAATTATTTAGGTAAAACTATAAACCTCACAAATATTTTTTTTCAATTTCGTTTGAAATTTAAAGTTTTGTAGCTATACCCAATTATAATTTACGAATAAATAGGTTTATTCATTTGGCTAATCCTAATAGCTATTTTAAAATTATGTTATTCAAACATAGTGTAAAATAAATCAAAAGTATTGAATTCACCCAGCAACGTTATAAATTACATAGCAATGCTTTCAATAATCCCTTAATATTCAAAATATTTTAATTTAAATAATTTAATTTGAAAAGTATAGATATAAATTCTAGAGCACAAGATTTTAAGTCATAAATTTGGAAGTTCTAATGCAAACGTACGACGCGATAATTGAATTTTTACCATGGAAGATGCTCAAAATGGATGGTGTCAAAAACTAGCGATTAGCTCAGCTAAAATTAAGAACGTAAATAGATTTATTAAAGGAAAAGGATCAAAGGATTATAAAAGTGCCATTTTGAAGTCGGATTCTTTTCTGGATTTACAGGGTTAGATATTTGAAAACTATTATTTAAATCATTCATTTGTTATCCAACGAACTTAATCGAAAAAAAACACTTTAACTTAAAAAAGGTAATAACTTGAACATTTATTTTAAAGTGCAACATTTTGATCATTTTTACCTAATTTAGACATGCTTTCTATTGAGTTCACTTTCATTTAAGGTCGCAGGGGGGAACAAATGTGGAACCGGGTTCAGGAGAAAGAGCCGATGACGCCAAAGATTGCAGAGCTGCGCTGGTAGTTTTTGATAGTGAAATTATGTATAAATATTGTTCCGAAGTAAAATCAATTGTTAATCCTAAGGGCAGTGTTGTTGGTCATAACTCAGTTAGAGACGAAATCAGGGTCGTTTTTGAACGGCCAATGCCTTCTGCAACTCGTAATATTTATTCGAAGAAAATAAATTGTGACAAAAAATATATTTAGAATCAGTGCGCTCTCTAAAGTGATTGCTTAAATCGGTTTTTAGAAAATACTTTCAAAACTATCAACCTTCTGCAGGAAATCAGTAGTTTATAAATAGACTATTGCATTGGGTTAATCGAAATAGTTTTCTATAATTACTCAGAATTCAATATTCCGGATTTCATAGTATTGCTTATGTTTTTATACATTATAAATAAATGTATTTGTATATGCAAAAAATTAATTCGGCTTTGTGAAATAAAAAAGGTTTAAAAATTTAAAACGAGTACACCCGTCCAAACTTTTTTCAATATAAAAGATAGGACGATATTTTAATAATTTTAGAGCTTCTACGATTAAGCGTATTTAAACTGGTCGGTTTTACTGAACATTTAATCTTGATTTTCAATTTTAATCACAATCTTAACGGTTTAGAAATACGTTTCACAAAGTTTAGAAACTTTTGTAGAAAATTTGGTTTAGAAACAGATTTTTTCTACGTGTTTTTATTGGTCTGAAACTGAGATGGTTTAAACCAAGCCAAATAAAACCGTTTGTGAAGTGGCTTAATGTTTATTATTTGACATGAGACGATTTAATGCAAAAGCGTGTTTTTGTCTTTTTATTTTTATTATTAAAATATATACAAGTAAAAACAATATAATTTTTAAAAATCATTAAAACAATTGTTATAACAATTGTTATAATAATACTGTTTTAATTAAGGCAATAATTATTAGATCCTACTAATTTAATATTATCATGAATTTTCATAATATTTCGATGTTTTATATTTTTCAATAAAGGTTGTCATAAAAATATTTAATAAAATGACTGTGAAGATAATTACATTTGAGAAGCTGTCAAATATGATAGATAGGCTTATTAATGAAATAAAATGCAACAGTATTAAACGAAGAATTTTCTAAATGAGAGTAATTTTATGATAATATACGTATGTAGTTTAAACTTGACATATTTTCAAAACACGTAAAATACTAATTGATTAGAATAAAATATATTTTTGCCAAATATTATTTAATATGAATTTTCTATTTAATTTTTATGACGTAATCATATAAACAAACGTTTAATTTGTTTTGCTGATCATTATAAATGACTAATAAAAAAATTATATTAATGCATTTTTCATATTCATGAACACAAATTTTAGTATGATCGGTTAAATATGCCTTAAGTTATTCATTTTTTTTGAAAGTTTTTAATTACTGAGATATTTAAATTTCTTGTTGATTCTAATCACTCAGTTCAAATTATGTGACACAACCTTTAAATATAATTAGAAATAACATTTAGAAAGCATATTAATTCCAATAGATATTAGTGTAAAATGCCTATAAGTAGAACATATTAGTAGTGTATATACTAATAGAGAAGAAAATGTCATTACTACAATTACCTTAAGTATTATTTAACTTTTATTAATAATAGATTAAAACCACAAAATATATTTATTTATGCAATTAAATTGTTAAGAGTCAAGGTTAAATGTCTAGAATATATGGATGTTATTCATACGTATTTGATTTTAGATGGTACGTAATTAAGTTTGTTATTATAATTATGTCCCATCGACTTAGAGAATGTACTCGAAAACAATCTTCCAAAGGTCTCGAGGTTCTTAATAGGTGTACATATGTGTGAGGGAAGATAAAAAATGAGATTATAAATATTAGTTTATATTTAAACTTCTGAATGTCTAGAAGGTGTTTTCCTGATGTACGATAATATTACATAATGTTTATAATTTTATTATAAGTACCCATATAGCGTAAACTTGCGATATGATATCACAACAATTATTTGTGCACATATTTTTTAAATAATGAATTCCAGAACTTCTGGCAGATGCCTTGTAACATTCAAATGAGACATGATAGTTCGACTTGTAACATCCGTATACACTGTTTTGCTATTTACAATCATTCGTCCGTGGACATATTTTATAGGGTTTGCTCCGTGGAGGGGGAAGGGGCTAATTTACCCTTAGTCCGTTGAAAAACAAACTTCCTATCATCCTATTAAGATGAAATATGCAATGCAGATATCTACCTACTAAAATACTTGTCAAACTATTTTTCTTTTAAAAAAATTAGCAATTTATTATGATTTTTTAGAACCTAATTATGTTATAACTTCCAATTTAGCAAACCTATTAAAAAAAAAAAATATGTGCTATACTGACCCACATATATGCTATAACGGTTGATTAGAACAATCAATTGACTTTATTCTTTTTGCATCTGATTCCAGATCACGAGATCTAAAATAGTTTAGTATATATATTAAATACACTACCAGTATAATTAAGCCATACGTAGTATAAATGCTAATTAAGCATTCTTTTAAATTGCTAATTATTTAAATAATTTAATATTCAAGTTAAATAAATATATTTTACGATAAACATATTTTTTCTATTAATGTGGCAAACTTTAGATCCTAATATCATCGACAAGTATAAAAAGCCAGGGGGGGGGGGATAAAATAGAATACATTTCATTGAAAGCATATTTGAAAAAATAATACCCTCTCCAAGGACGAAGGGTTAAGTCTGTAGCCCAAAAAGAGTTGTCTCAGCTCCTTAGCTAAATGTGGGGGGGGGGAGGGGGGATAACCCCTCTGAATATAAGGCTTTATTGTTTAGCCTCAATAACGGAGGATTACTATACTTAAATTTAAGTTATAACATCCTAAATTATTTTACCATTTCAATTAATTTTGCATAATCACAGGTTTAAATTTAATAATTGTATTCCTTGTAATTTACATAATAAAGTTCAAATGTATAGTTAATAATTTCTAGTCAACTATTAGCATTTATGTTATCTGTTCTATAATTAATACTAAAACATATTTTCAATATTGTGATGTATCACTAAAAAGGAGTCGTTTTAAAAGTATATTACAGTTTTAATCAATTATTATATTTTAGTCCACCAGTACATTGAGGAAGAGTGTTTTTCCTTTTAATGTGATGAGTGAGGTAAATATGCATCATGAATAATCAATTACAATTTGAGATTTTTTATCGATTGTAATAGTAATAAATTATCATACAGTTAGTTGTGAAACTATAATCAAAATTGAAGGATATAAATTTTACTTTTAAAAACACATTTTTAATTAAACAATTTTTTCATATTTATTATTAATATAGCATTATAGGATTCTCGAACTTTTAGTCGCATATAGACTCACATTTCAATTTGTACAGATTTAATTTCGTTATACATGATTTATGGGATATTTGTCAGGTGGCCTCACGACCAATAACATAATTGCTGTAATTAATTTTAGTCAACATATATAATAAATGTTTGCATCTAGCTACTATTAATTAGTTGTTCTTAAATATATGTATTTTATAATTAGGTCACAGTCTGTAGGATATATACATACATGCTTCAAATTATAGTAGAAATGCACCCAATATAATTAAAAAAGACATGATAATTCCTATTTATAGTAACATAGCAAGAGCAAAAAATACACACAATAATTAGTTGAAATACAACCCTAGACTAATCAGACTTCTATTATAAGCAACTGTTTCACATTGAGTCTCATGTCAGGTTCATTATTTAAATTGCAATTATAATATTAATTTGAGAAGTCAGTCTAGGTGAAGCGGTTGTTAACTAAACATAATACAATATATATATATATATAGATATAAATATATTTTTAATTTTTTAGCTAAATAGCAGTGTATAATATAATTAACGAAAAATGGTAATCATAACCATATAGACGCTTTCCCTCAATCAATTATTATAGAATGGAGAAATATATAAATCTAATGCATTTTGAAATTAACTAAATTAGTGTGCGTCATAAAATTTAAATGCAACGAAATATACAGAAAAATATGTTAAACATTTAAGTAAGAAAAATAACACTGTTACTAATTATTAATATTCGTTTCTATTTGCACCAACACACGTCTTTAACTACCATAGAAATAACTATTTTAATTGATAATAGTTCATAATTCAGAATGCCAAGAATGCTTACAAATAGTTAGAAGAAGTTCAGCGTTAACTGAAGAAAATAAAACAAAATTGAATTGAAAAAAATGTGTCTAATATTAATTTACTCTGAATAATAAGTCATTTTATGTTATTGAGTCAGTATTAACAAATGTGTATAAATGTTTAGAGATGTATGAATAGATAGCGGTGACCAGTCAGTTGGCATCAGTGACGACTAGATATGATCAATTCACGAGCGACATCGGTGAACTTTTCCATCGTTTATATATGGCGCATGATGATGACACATTATCCAAAATTGTACATAGTTTTGAGTTTCTCTGAGTGTAAGTATCGTATATTTTATTGAAAAACAAAGTCAGAGGCTGAATAAGTTTTTCTTACATCGAGAAGTAACATAAATAAAATATAATATAAATAGGTATAATAAAATATCCGAAATATATATTCAATATATATAATTAAAGACTAAAATTATCGGACTTATTTATTTATTACTTTATTAATTATGAAACTTCATAATGCCCACAATAACATACTTTAATATAAATAGAGTTTATAAAAGTTTAGTACAAGAAGGGAAAAAAGAAGAATTCCACTTTTCAGTTGTGCACAATTCTTTTTCAAAATTACTTGATGGTAAAGTGATCAATTGAGCAAGTATCCAAACATCTGAAACTCATATCATCTATATTAGTACATGGCACTAGTTTAGCATACTTTCATTACTAGAGGTCTTGCAAATGTATACTAGAATATATATTGACACCATAATGTTAATCTTCAAAGGTGCAAATTGTCCTAATTTGTAAATCGTTGCAGCCAGATGTATGGAGATCACTGATATCTGTCTTCTATAAAGATCGCAAACGTAGTTCTGCCTAGTCCACACTGCAGTTTTACTGGCAGAGCCTCATTAAGGAACAAAAATCAAGCAAAATAGATCACTGTCGTTCGGTCCTGTCAACTGCTAAAATACATTTTAAGCAGTTTTTCTTCACAAACCATTTGTGTAAATTATGGGTAGTTGTGTTATTTGTTCTATTAAATCATTTATTAACACAAAGACAAAGTGAATCTTTATTCTTTTGCATAAGTCATAATACACAAATTCAGTTGATAGTAATTTTACTGAATTGTCTTACATAATATGTAGGTAAAAATGTAGTATATTATCGAGTTTATTATGCGATAAATTATTGTCATACTGGTGAGGATGTTACCTCCAACAAAAATATTCGGATGGATCGATGTGAATATATAGAATATGTATTTACATAATATTTTACTAGACTAAATAAGCCACCATAATTCCAAAATAATCCGTCTTTCGGATTGTTTAAATTGTCTATTAATGGGTATATTTTCAAAATAATTCTGATATAAACGTGTTAGCTTTAATAGTTTCATACGTAGCAAGAACATTATTTTCAGGTGAATCACGGGAAGACAAAATGAAACCAGCTGGTTAGAATCAGTGTCGACTAAAACACCACATTGCCTAATTTAACAGACTGCATGGGATCTTACATGTCTACAGTTTTTTCAACGTTTAAAAAGATCCATAGACGTGAATTGTGTACAGGCCTATAACCATTACGCTAAAAGAATTCTCAACTTTTTATGACTTATTTTTATATGATATGTTAATGTATATACTCTGGGTAAAGTGGCCATAAAATGACCAACCGCCGCGATTATAAAGGTATAACTAGTTAACGTATGAATATTTTCACAGCATTCGATCTTCACAGTACAAGTTTTTATATTTATTAATTTTATATAATCTTATACCATATATATATGCATAAATAAAATGTATAACAATATTTTTAAAAATTGCCTTTTTCGTAAACAGTAAAAAAAATGTATGACACTTCTAATATATCTTACATCAACCACAATCTTAAAATGTTTACATTTCATGAAGACAAGTTAAATTATATATCTTACATATAATTTAAGCAAGTGCTTTAAAAAATAATTTTACAAATGGTTTATGTAAAAGATACAGTAAACTAATACAAATTATTTATACAACTAACAATATTACACAAAAGAAAGTACATGATAAAAGCATCTAATATGTATAAATTGTAAACTAACTAACAAGAATCTTCAAAACTATAATAAATTATTATGTTATAAATTATAAAACGAATTTCAAGTATATTATGCTTAACAGTTTTCACAAAAGTAAAACAAAAAATTATTTAATAATCTTAACTGTAAACAGGAAATAACATGTTTAAAAATGTAACAAGACATACTATCTCCTGATAGTTATCTAAATTGAGAAATACTTTTTAAATACGATGCAACAGTCTTATAGAGATTCAGGTTAGCAAAACTGAAAATACTAAAAATTACTTCATATTTCGAGAAAAAATAAATAAACGTAATATCCTAGAGGCATCAAAAAGAAGCTCTCAGTATATTATGATTCTTGTATGACTGACTTGTTGTTATCAATTTAAATTTTCTGATAGCAAACAGAATACAATTACTGCACATTGAGCGTTCTTGGGTAAATTACAAAAAAAAAGTAGTACACGATGCGGTCAAATTCGAACATAATTTAGTATAAAAAAAGGTCAATAAAAAAATATTGATTTTATTTAATCCATCGACAAATGGAATCACACATTGTTTTAGAAGTCACAAATTCGGTTTCTAAACTCAACACTCCTGCGACAAAACAACAAAAAAACTAATTGCTTATACCCACCCTAAGACAAAGTTGATTTGTTTTGACAAGTTCGGTAATATGTAACTTGGACGCGAATGCCTGCAACACTTCGCCATGTCTCTACGAATGGCTTATTTTGAAGACTTATATTGAATAGAAAATAGACGGAATATATAATCAGAAATGATGCAGATTGTGATGGAATAAGCACAATTATTGATGTCAAATATCATTACTGCATACTTGAAAATAGAAAATTTACACACTTACGATGTATACAGATTAACGTCACATTTCCTTGTTACAAAATTTAAGAGGCAATGAGAAGTTAAAATGAATATAATTATCTATAAATTATTTCATATATACAGAGAAAAAATATATATTCCTATTGAGCCTTTGTTGTGCAACAGCCAAAAAATTATCAATAATATTGGTAAAAGCAATTATCGAGTAAAAAAAAAGAGCAGAAATGTTATTAATTCTCAATTAGATTTCTAATGTGTTCATTTCAAATTGTTTTGCGAATATTTATCAGAATAACGACACCTCTATTCATTTTTTATAGCAATTATGTCGGGCTGATAAAATAAAACTTTGTAAAATCATTTATGTATCTATATTATTAGTAAACTTGTACATATTCGAAACACACATAACCATAATCTTTCCTTGCTACAATTTCTTTGTTACAAAAGTATGTATATACCTATATCTAATCAAAATCTGTAAATATGAGTGTCTGTGAATGTATACAACTATTTAATAACCGTCTGACGATCGCTCATTAAATAATAATAAAGCGACGTTTTGTGCCAAAATAGAGCAATTTAGAAATCTATGTTTTATAAAAATACAACTTTTACTCTCTTTTTATACTTCTAATAGTCAGGTGGCTTAGTGAAATTACCGTTACTTGGCGGGCGGATAAAAGCACCAAATTTGGCATGAGGCTACCTTAGGGCCTATTAATTAATGTTAGCCTAGGAGCCCTCGGGAGATTTTTAAAAAGTCAGAAATTTTTTTTTTCAAAATGGCCGATTTTTATGACAAAATATTCATATTTTTTTATTAGAATAACTACAGTAATTCAAATTGTGCAGACAAAACATAATTTTCAAGCAAATAACTCTGTGTTACAGTATATGTCATTGCTCTGTGATGTTTCTAACAGTAACAAACAGCTGTGATATTCTATGGAGTACATTTGCACTTGCAAAGTGGTGAGCAGTCCAGATTCGCTTTGCCACATTTACAGTTGGAGCAGTCACCCTTGCAGGAGCATTTGATCAGCTCCCTGCATGATCGGGAAACCTCTGGAATTGCCGATGTTTAATATATTCTAACATATTACTCTACATTTTTAGCTGGAGCAATTTTAGATCGAAGCAAAAAATCATTGTAAAAAGTTTGTATCGATAGTATCTTATCTTGTATCATTGTAACTTGTATCTTGTACATTGTATCTTGTAAAATCATGTATCTTATACATGAGTATGTCCAATTACAATCAATACATAATTGTTTTACGCAAGAAAGGGGAACAACAGACACACTAATAGTCGAACAATTAAATAATTAATCGATATCTGCTGGAGCACTTGGGGAAAATAATTTACAGGAATATATGTATGTAAGTAGGTTATTACACACGACATCTCAACAACACACTACAAAATAAATTTAAAGTAACACTCCTTCGTAAATCAGTCAAAAAGTGATGAAAGTCTTTGCACAAGCTTGGCAAAAAGTTTGTAATAAAAGTGGACTTCTATCAAAAAAATATCTACGCTGAACTTGACTACTTCCAGATATCTTGAAAAGTTATTATTATTTAGTACGATTGTAGATGTTGATGTGTTCATAAAAATTTTCTTTTACAAGACCTATAGAAGAATTTCAGGAAGTTACATTGGGAGAGTACGTAAGTATTCAAAGCTCAGGGTATACGCATCTGGGGAAATAAACGCAATACCCACCTTTGATAGAAAATAAAGGGTCTGAAATAGTTCCGAAATTAAATTCTATAAGAAGCATATACTATTAATAATTCATAATTGAAACATAAAGAAAAAATAGGTCATGTTAAAACCATAAAACAATTCTAATTAAATCGGCTATTATGAACATTTGGAAAAGATGGTAACTAGGGAAGGCCAAGTCGCACCTGTGCCTGTCTGAAATCGGTCTCCGTCTGCTCCAGACGGTCATCGTAGGCCGCAAGAAGCGGGGCCAGATAGCGCGTGTTGGCCAGCCAGGGAGGCACCGGCCCCCGCCCAGGTAGGGTGGTCATCTTCTGGCCCCCTCCAGTCGTGTCAAGACGACCGGACAGCTCCACGTTGAGCCGATACACAGTCTGTTGCAGGAGGGCGATCTCCCGGCGGGCGCGCTCTGGAGAGGTGGGCGACTCCCTCCGGCATGCTGCAGACTTCTCAGCGGCGATATCTGCTGAAGAGATACGCATCAGCTCAGTGTGCATCGGCATTGTATATTAACCCTAGTAGCACACTAGACGCTATTTAGCAGGAGGAGGGTAGACAAATTAACCCATCATCATAAAACCTACGCAGTTAACTATTTTCTTATCGATGTTTTATAAAAGGTATAGTTTTTCAAAGCGATTTTTAATATAATTATTGTTCTCTAATCAAGTGCTTGGTTAGATGTCTATTCAACAACAACTAATTATTCCTTTTTTTAAGAAAAACATTTGTTAGCCTATATTTTGATCATAAACGATATCATAGCTGTAATCTGTAAACACAAATAAATGTATACATTGCAGACGTCGAGGTATACCAAATTTAAATTGTAAATCTTAGAGATTTACAAGGTACACCTTTTTTAAGTGTTATTCTTAAAGTTTTACTAAGTATACCACGTTTAAAATGTAATTTTAATATATATTTTCCACACTGAACCTTTTAGTCCGCCATATACAATAATTTAACTCTTGAGGAATGAATATACTTTCCAATTAATTTAACTCGTACTAATTAAACTCTATATCGACTTTCGACTTCTCTCCTCCTGATACCAACCTTGATTTAAAATATCTATTATAAAAATCTGACGTATTTTGATTAATCTTTACTTTTTTAACTTTGTCACTTTTTTTTAATCTTGTAGACCTCTTTCATTACCAGAAATAATTCTAACTACGATTTTAGCATATATACGCACATTTTTTCATTATACTACGTTTGTATTCCTATTAACAATTAATAAAATTATACAAATAATTATATTTTAACTCCTGTCACCTCCTTTGAGTAGTCTTTTTTATGTGTCATAAAATATAATATATAAATATCATAAAACAAATAGTATTAGGTTACTATCCGAATTATTTAAATATATTTACCAAATTTCTATAATGACCGTAAAACAGTATGAGAAGCAGAATTAAAAGTTCTTAACTACTATATAAAAAATTACAATTACAAATCACAACTAGCTAGTACAACAACTACTGTTCATGTTCATATATATTTAGGGCAAAATATAATATATTTCTATCTATAACATAAACTAATGAAGTATCTGCTAATAATTATTTGACCTGCTACAATTGAATTTAATAATTTTGTTTCAATTTATTATAAAACGTGTTAATAAAAATCTGGTAAAAATAATGGATCCATAAAAAAATAAGATGGATAAATTATTTGAAAATATAAAATGAAAATTACCCACTATAGTAAACATAAAGCACTGTCCTTGATAGGAAGATCGACCATATTTGTGAAAGAAACACGATTATTTAGTAAAATGTACATATGATATAAATTGTTTTATTTAATTGTATGTTTAAAATTAAAGCATAAAATAATAGCATTAATTAATATTTTTAATTTTGTTTTAAATAATGATACTAAGTACAATCAATATAAATAGCATTCACCAAAATAATTTAATGATGTCTAGAAAACAAAAGCGATAGATTCACTGACTGTTTGACAACTAATCCCTCTGCTCTAATATATGAATAATCAAAACGTCATGCCAACATTTGAAAATACTATTGGTTATTACACTTAAATGTGGAGTACAATAATTTTAAAAGATCGTGGGTTGGCATTACAAGCCCAATTGAGAAATTTTCGAATATTGCAATGCACAACTTGGATTCTACCGTAATAATGTTTGGTAAGAAGAAGTGGTATTACATTTTGATAAATTTGGCATAACCGAACAATTTTTGCATTACAAAATTTAAAGTTTATATGTTCTTTAGAGAGCAAAATTTTTCCTAAAAGATTCGGACAATATCAAACCTTACTTTTTCGAACAGACCAGCGATATCAATTTCACAAGTTTGATGCTTTTGATGATTCCAAAAGATGCACAATAAAGAGGTTAGTATGGCATGTATTTGGCATGCATAACAATTAAAAACATTAGTTCATTTATCCAGACAAACAATGATAAGATAAAAATGCTGCATAGTCATATATACACTACATTTTGTAAAATTTTGCTTTTTTATAAATTTTGAATAAAAAACAATCAGAAGAGATAAAAAGTAAAGCAAGCCAAAGTTTATACTTTTCACTTGCAAGACAAAAAAATGTCAAAATATGCGCCAGAAAATTCTATAAACGACAAAATCAGATCAGTACGGTATTTTGTTTGTGTAATAAAAAATATATACATATAGTAAATGGGGTAACTCCCTTACACCGAAGAATATTTAACAGACTTGAAAAATGCCCACGAATAAATGGAATAATTTAATTGTAATTTGTCACTATAAAAAGCAAAAAATAATGTGAAAATAAAACAAATATTATACATTTTCGAATATCCATTTGAAATAGTCGCTTAATGAAAAATAATGCGAATTAATCGGATTGATTTTCTCAGAATATAATCATAACTGTGGTCGTAGTTATGTTGTATTGTAGATAAATACATTCTTAATTACTGTAATCCTAATAAATAAATAATCATTTCATGAACTAAAAATAACACTAAGTCTACGTCAGCGAAATAGGTAACGTTAAAATTAACCATATAATATGCTACTGTCAATAAAAAATATATTTATTTCAATTTCTGTACAATTTCTATATTAACTCAGTTATTTCAGACATGAACATAATAGAATAATTAGTTAAGATGCGGCAGAATTTAGAAAAAAGAATGTAGAAAACAAGTCTACTTTGAGGCCTAATTTTACCTATATACAGAATAAATCCAAAAATAGCTTATACATTCTAAATTTTGATTTATTTAAGTATACAAAATTATGGAGATAAATGTTTTTCGTGTATACATATGGTTTCATTAAACAAATATGTTTTCATCGCTTATTTACAAAAAATAATATATTATCAATTATATAGCAATAAACATTTCTCTTGTACAATCTTGAAATTGAACAACTTTTACATATATGTTTTAATTACATTGCCCTATGTATTTCAATATTACCTTCAGAGTGTAATGCAAACGAAGGTTTATCACAAATTAATAAGAACAAATAATTTAAATATATGTATCTATGTTTAAATTTAAATCTGTATCACAAAAAAATTAAAATTTTGAAAAAATTATATTAAAGCAAAAATATTCTATTTATAATCCGTTTATTTATATGCATTTATTGCAGAAAGGCTAAATGTTTAATTAATTAAAATAAGGATGCTATCGGAAACGTTTCCAGAGCTGCCTACCTTTCAAAATGAAAATTCAGAAATCCAAATATGAAAATGCGGAATCCAAATATGAAAATGCGGAATCCAAATTTCAAAAAAAGTCAAAATTAAAACCATAGTCAAAATAGTATATTAATATGCAATAAATAATTTCACATATTGTATTATATATATAATGGACAATGTGTAGATGAAATATGTGTCTGATCATCACTGCGAATAATTAATAACTAATATTTTTGTAGAGCCTTGTAATATGAACTCTTTAGTCTTAATAAACAATCAGGCGAATAT
>JAUZND010036647.1:0-21844 GCA_034780555.1 Coelogynopora nodosa
TATCACCAAAGTGGGGGGAGGGGGGAGGGTGGGTGTCATGATCTATTTTTAGCCATGACGAATAAATCTATTTATAGGTGAGCCAGAATCCACTCTTCCTATACTACTATTGGCGCATTAACAAATAACCTAACATATAAGAAAAGTGACACAAGTAAAGCAAGCGGTTAACAAGGTACAATAATATCTTTCCACATGAAACTATAAATATATAATGCAAAACTATTACAAAGCATCACATTGGTACATTTATAATAGCAGAAAATGTAATATAATTTATAAAAATTGACATTAATCAATAAGCGTTGTTATTATGATAGTCGCACAAAGTTGCAATAATTAAAATAGATATATACTATATATAAATATATAAATACAACATGTGGCAGTACTATAGTAGTGGAATTCACTGATTGCAGATAGTAGTTAAAAAAAGTACTAACATGTTATTATAGACACACTGGTACGTGAATTAAGAATATAATTTGGAAAGTAAGAGTCAGTTAGAGGTGAGAGTCAGTTAGAAAAGCAATAGTTGTGTAGTATTTTGTATAATGAAGTCACTGTTTATCAAGTTGTGGAATCTTGAAAGAGCATCCAGGAGAAGCCGATTCAATATTCGATATCTTAAGAATATTCTCATAAATGCGCTGCATAGCAGTCTCCTTTTTGCTTGACATTTTTTCCTTCTCTGCCAACAGAAACTTCAATTCAAGATCCCTCTTCTGTATACTTCGTAGAACACCATGTTTTTTCTGATTGAAACAATTTCAAGACTTTATCTTATTTCATTTTTTGGTTAATTTTATCTTCTTTCTTTATCTCCTCTTTTATTCTTCTTTCATATGTTGCATGAGCCGATGCAGCCATTTCCATCAGGTTTTTTGTTATGGTGAAAGATGTGCTGGTGTAGTTGGTCATTGATAAATAAGACTTGGTGATGGCTAGAGCTCGGATGGTTTGTGGTGCTATAGAATTTTGTTTGTTTGTTATAATATCAGGGAGGATTCTTAACACTTGGAATTGCCATGGGGTAGTTGGCAATGTTGACACAGTATTGTCATCGTTAATTTTATTGCCTTCCAGTATACTGTAAAATACTGTAAAAGGTCTTTGCCATCAGGAGCATTATAGGGGATATAGATATGGTTTATACTTATATATATGTCATAATTGTATAGATTATATGTAGGACTCATTTTAAAATGTAGTCCTGACATTATTAATGTTAGGATCATAGGAATTCGATCAATTTTTGTGTACGTAATGCTAGTCAAATAGTATAGCTTATAAAACAAATATTAATTCAAACGGTAGTTTGTTGAAGATCATATAACATTTTCCATTTGGTGAAATGCCCTATATAATTATAAGTAAAAAGTAAATGTCAAATGATAAAAATATAGATACAACAAATTGTGTGAATTTTTTGGGTAAATATTTTGAATTTAGATTTTCAAAATATGTTTATTATGTAAATAAGCAACTTTTGCAACAATTATTATGAACTCCATTCAATTGCATTAAAATTAAAATAAAACACTTTTTTAGGTAAATTTTCATTACCTGTTGAAAAAAGTCCAGAATAATTCTATTTTATTTTAAAATGTAATAAACTTTTATGAAAGATTTACGTCTGATTACTACAGAAAATAAATTTCGTAAACCATTATTACGTATTCCTTCCATTATTTATGTTAAAAAGTGGATATTTAAGAAATATCACAGACGGAAACTTTTATTCGATTCGCAATCAAATTTGGTTAACTGACTATTCATTTTGTATTACCATCTCTTATCGTTTTCGAACTGTTTTACAATGTTGCTATAGTGCCATACCCTCCCTCTGGACTAATGAAGGGTCAAATTAAGTTTTACCAAATTTAAACAGAATGTGAAGTTAACAAGATTGTAAGTATTTTACTATTTTAAGCCTGTCTAACACATTTTTATTTTACATATAAAAACGCATTTCTGATTCGACGTTACCACCATTTTAATAAGCTATATGTTAGATAAATTAGAAATCTAATTTGAACCGATTATATATAGTTAGTATATTTATGTAATATACAGAAATGTTTAGATAGCAAGTTGAGCTGAATTTGACTACATAATATGCAAATATTTTCCTTTTTTTGTATACCAAATATTATAATTATGATGTAGAAAGTATAATGGCGCCAAATAAGGATGCTAGACGCCATTTTGTATCTGTAAGTTTTAACAGGCAATGTGGGATATACTTTATATGGGAAATATTTAAAATGCATATAAATATAGGAATTAGGTTTTGTTTCGTATATATTTCGTGATTTCTATATTGACCAATCAGGGGACGACTTCAAATATTGATTATCGACTTTTTCAGAATCTCAAAGGTGACAAAGTGGCATCCATAGAAATCGGATATGTAGCCCCTGTATACATTATATATTTATATATAATATATAATATTATATACTATAACTATATGTATACATAGCCACCATATACAGCCACTGCTATCCGATCTCTATGGTGGTATACGACGAAGAAATATTGATCTAGACACTCCATAGATTCCGAAACTGCAAAAACATTTTGTGAGTCATCCAAAACATGGTTGATACAAAATACGGCATTTGACGGCCGGACTAGGACATTATAATTAAATAACTACGAAAATAAATATTTTTCAGGAAAATCTTGCATTACAATATTTATATTTTTATATATTAACGAAATAATTTTATAACAAAACCAACAATATTACAATACATAAAAATCTATCCCATCCATAACACTTTTGTATGACTCGTTTATCATGACTAATTGTGTCAATAAATAGAACCATTTGGATTCAAATATCTGTCTAAGTAAACGGAAAACATTATGGATCATTATATACAATACACTCATATTGTGCGCCTGAAAATAGTATATTTTCATATTAAAATTCAATATTATAATATTATTATATATATATAATAATATTAATTTAATATTCATACTAAAACTGTGACACCTATTGCATCAGTTTTATTTTAATAATTAGAGAAATTACAAAAAGAACGCATATAATCTACATAGTTAATCTAGACTTTGTACTGCACCTCTAAACTTTAGGTCAACTATAAAAGCCAAGTTAGTAATATACAAACTAAAAGGTCACATATATGTGTTTCGTACTATCTTAGTTAAGAATAAATGGTATGAGAAAATTTACTAGTAGGCTATGTTCAATAATATATATGGTAGGGAATATAATATACATACGTCATAGTTGAAATAATAGTACAAATAAATAAGGCTGATAAAATGTATTAAGAAAATTCAATGCATTATGTTTACGTAATATAATACCAGTTTAATATAAACATCACATTGACGAATTTACTTTTAAGTATATATATATATATAAAAAATAATAGTTATTACATATTAAATATTAATGAATAATTTAGAATTAATAATATAAATAGTTGATCAAATGTTATTAATAAAATTAACAGATTATTAAATAAACAAAACTTAAAATAACTTTTTCATTTTAATAGTTTATTATATATTTTAGATTATTACAATTATTAGATGAAGTAATAAAGTAAATTTTAATTTTTTAAAGATGCAATTAAAATCGGTAATATAGTAATTAACTACTGAGGCGATAAAAAACAGTTCGCAGTAACTTATTATGTGTATTTAAAAGTTTAGAAACTTGTTTATTAACAAACAAACCAGTTCAACAAATAATTGACAATGTGTCTTATAATAAAAGTTAACCATACGTTCTAGGTACTACTTGGATATACAATCCGTAATCACAATGGCTTACATACAACTCATACTACTAGTAAGTTTTCCACTGTGACCAAAATTAATTAAATTTACACTCGAACAATAACTTGTATAACTTACATATATAAATGTAGTATATAAAATGGCCTTAAATTATAGGAAAAACTAAACTTCTAACTTACCAAGCACACTCGAGATATTCAACAATTGTCCAAAAATGCAACTCTCAGGAGCATACGTCCCGGTATCACTATAAAACAAAGTTATAAAACAGCCATTCAGTATAAATAATACAGACATTCAGTAAGTTGTTCAATCAATTATTAAATTAGTCTTTTTTTATAAGAAGAAAAAAGTACAATATTGTACTTTATAGAATATTATAAAAGAAAAAGTCACAATAAATGAAACCTTTCAAATATACAGTATACTACTGAAGCACATTCATCGGCAGGGTAATCTATACAGCGCTGTTTCGTCTTTATTAGGACTCATCAGCAGAGAGTACCCCACAACAATGAAATATGCTGATTTTATCTTAACTTACAGTTTTATGCCAATCGAACATGTAA
Organism: Coelogynopora nodosa; assembly: GCA_034780555.1. Classification (NCBI taxonomy): domain Eukaryota; kingdom Metazoa; phylum Platyhelminthes; order Proseriata; family Coelogynoporidae; genus Coelogynopora; species Coelogynopora nodosa. The sequence continues at coordinate 4,353 of JAUZND010036647.1, forward strand.
AGTACTTGTAAAGGCTTGTGACAGCCTGCATGGAATAGTATATCATTTTATTTCAAAAAGATAAAACAATTTATTTCTGAGAAATTTAGAAGTCAATAGAGTAAAGCTAATTTCTAGTTGATTATAATCGACATTGTGTTGGTTTGTGAATAGGTTTATTTGTAATGTTCATTATATTCTGAGTGGTTTAGGTTATTAGAATACTATTTCACAGTGTGTTAACTTTAAAAATATATATATTGACGCCGGCGTGTCAATAATTAATTGTTATATTATGTTATATTTTGTTATACATATTAATTAATTAATATGCACTGAGCCATTAGATACACGGCATAGAAGTTCATTGAAGCCCTACCGATCATTATTAATGCATAATTAGAATATAACATTATCAATAAAAACCTTACGTGCGTGAAGTTTTATTATAATAATTTAATATAGGTTACATTATCGTTATACGGCAATAATAATTATGAATTCATAATGTTCAGGTTATGGGAAGGAACAATAATAAAGAAAAATGCTGTACTGGACAACCACAAGCGAGAATTGGCGAAGCTACGACAGCAAAAGTATAGAAATAATGTTAAACAAAATTATGATAAATTTGAAAAAATCAAAGAAGAGAAACCAAATCTAAAAATCACTAAGGAAATCAAATCCGAATTATAATTAAGTCCATAAGGCATTGTGGCGACAATCTATACGAAAAATAGAAGAGGTAGACTGGACAAACTTTATCAAGGATAAAACCGTACTGTATAACTCTCAGACAAAATGGAGAAAAGAGTAGGAAGATTACCTTTCTCTATTATTTGGCACTATAGTGAAATGAGCGAGTTTAAGAATATATGCAATGTGTTAGGAGATCATGTGAAAACCCCAATCAGAAACGCAATAACACGAGAAGATATTGTTCTGACATCGCCTTTGGAATACTTCAAGTACGCCAAAAAAACACATAGAATTTGTTGAACACAAAGGTGATCATAATATGCTCAGTCGAAAATTCTATTTTCTTGACAAAGCAGATATTATCCGAACTAATCAATCAAATTTTGGTAAATTCGTGATTGGAGCACTCAACATAGAAGTGTTTGAGGATTACAAAAAGGGTTGTATCCCAAAAGTTTATTCACAATGTTGTTGCTCCATAAATATGCTTTGCAAACTTAAATCTGGTAGTGAAATCATAACACATCATGAGCCTATATCAATACGTTTGGAAATACAGCCCACAATTCTGACATCATCTCCGGGTACCTATGTGGCCGTGGCACTTATTCCAAAAAAAGACCCAGTCAACATATATTTTGCGAAAGTATTGGAAGATTTGGGCGAAGAAGTAAGAATTCAGTACATGAAAAAAGGATTTGGGGGTTCGTTCATTTGGCCTGATAATTAGGAAGAATCAACTGAGCCTAAAGAATATGTTTAATCATTTGAATAACTATCGAAGATATCCGAGAGATGTCATTATTGCTTTTGGACGACCGAATTAGAAAAACTTCGACATATCAGTATAATTAAAATAGGTGTTACCTTCAAATGAATTTTTCAATAATTGAGATTTGGTGTACCAATATTATTTTACTGTACAATAAATAGATTTATTGATTCCATTTAATGTACGTAATTGTTATAGATATATCTATAACAATTAAGTATTTAGTTAAGTATAAGTATAAGTATAAGTATAACAATTAATAAGTATATTATAAATTAAATTAAATAGAAGCAATTGCTGCAAATAAATTAATAAATTTCTTGGCTAATAATAAAAGAGAGTTTAGATTTTTAGTGTTAAGTTTTAAACGCCATCTTCAGAGATTAGAAAGAAAGAGCGGGAGAAGGAAAAACAAAACAGATTTAGTAAACTAAAATCAGTCAGCAAAAGAGATTATATAAGCATATTATAAGTATATTATTTATCGTATATCAGAACGTTTAACATAATTTTTCGGCACATAACACCCTGTTTAAGAGTTTAGTGTTGCCCTTTAATAAAATAAAAAACCTTTAAAATGTTGAAATTGTTCTATTAGGAGTATAATATGTCCAAAAAAATATTAAAGAGAAAAACATCACACAAATAACGCATTTTCGCTAATAAAATATTTGCTTTTGTTGAAAAATTAGGTCTATTGTACTTTGGAAAATTGTAATACTTATATAATATATTAATTATTCAACCTATTACAACAATTTTTAAGATGATTAAATAGTTTACCAGTACTAGGGTATATTAATTAAATACAAAAAAGTCAATAAAACCTATGTGAAAATTGTAATACATATATAAAATATTAATTATTCAACCTACTACAAAAAGGTACTACAGCCAAACAATGACAATTTTTAAGATGATTAAATAGTTTACCAGTACTAGGGTATATTAATTAAATACAAAAAGTCAATAAAACGTTATGTGTTGTGAAATTTAGCTTTTCAGTTTACTTTTTTTTAATTAAATTTATTAAGTAGATATATCAGTTACCATATATGGTAACTGTAACAAAAATAAGAAGGTATAATGAATGAAAACGCAGATGTCTTAGGTGACATATTTCAGGAAAGCTACACTATTTTTACATATATAAAGGATATAGATATATAAGGAGATATAAAATATATTGGGAGATATAAGGAGATATAACTTGGTCAAAAGTGCTTTTCAGTGCTGTGATTTTTACAATACTGCATGCTGATGACAATATGGTAAAGAAGTAAATCAATATGCATGCTTTAGATGATGTCGAAATTGTTGAAAATAATAACCTATTTTTATGCCCTACAAAACGGAGATGATGACAGACAGATGCCGCATGTACAATATAATAATTATAAAACTTGATCAGACATGACGAAACATAATATTTAGTGGGCTGGGCTTAATCTATCCAATTTAGTTTAAATCATTTTTTATCTGATGATTTATATGATGTATTTCAATTAATTTAGTTATTATAGTCTATAAGAGATATATTGGAATATTAGAAAGAGCATTTCGAAACAAAGTGAATACAATTATGCAAAGTTACCTTATGTAAGGAAATCCAGCTTCGACATGACCCAGGGAAACTGCAACAGCGTATCTGTAAAAATATCGAACAAATAATTTAGTTAATATATTCAATACAATTTAGCCTTAAACCTATAGTTACCTCACTCATGTTTATCAAAAATACCTGCACAAGATAATAAAATTAAATATAGTGATGTTACGATTAGTACTTAATTGGACATTGAATGTATATGCAGTGCATCGAAATAGGAAAAACAATGTGTATACTTGAATGATGCCAAGGAATTCTACCATTACTATAATAATTCGCATCAATTTCTAGTTATTGCTGTCACACTTCTCAGGTTTGCCAGAATTTTCGTTAAAATCAACCTGGCTTGTAATTATTTGGCAGCAGTGTACTTCATTACAAAAATCAATAAATGTATTTGAATAAATTAAAAATGACTAATGAACTAGAAACCAACCTTCCATAGTACTACTTTTGCTTTAATTTATCTTTAAAATAATATCCGTCAGGTAAATAATAATTTAGAAGGTTTAATTATATTAATTTTTAATTTATTGTGGCTAAAATTGTTACAATATTTGTTCTTTTATCAAAAAATATTATTTAAGTGCAATTTATCGTTAAATAAATAATGAATATTTATTCTTTTTATAGATATATTATAAAGTTTCAGAAAGAATTCATTAATATAAAGATATTTCGAGTATATATATATACACCTATTTATAAGTTTCACAATATTAACGTTTTCAAATATTCAAATATTTATACTATAATATTACCACACATTATATAACATAGTGCAAACTCGGTACATGTGATCACAATGTGTAAATAATAGATAATTATATAAAAATATTATATATGACAGAATAAAAAAATTAAAATACGGTACGACATATTAAAAATATGTAATACTTTCAAAAGTTGATTAACTGTTAGTAAGTTGCTGAGGCAGGAGGGGATCATAAAATAAGTTGTGTATTATATATGACAATATTATAGGTATCAAAAACAGATTACGTTAGATCAGGTTACGCTTTGTTGGCATAAGAGGACAAGATGTCGCGGTGTAGTACAACACAATCTCAACTCACTTGAAAACTTACAAAACTTGATTGTTATTATCTAAAAAAATAATAATATTTAAATTAAAAGTTTCTTAACATTTAAACATTTTGTTTATTGATAATTTTTGTTGTCATTATGTAGTAAATGTTCACAATACCTAACATTTTTATTGACTTAATTTCTTTTATTTTATTATTTAAATTAAATAAAGATAATAAATCTTTAAAATTTTTTAATGAATTCCGTTTAATATATATAATATTGTTCGCAGTAAACTGTTAAAATGTGAGTATCAATTACCTCCTCCCCTCCCTTCATCTGGCGGTCCAACAACGATTGTTACATTTTACCTTAGTGGTTATACTGTTTATAGAGCCAAAGAAGGACTTTGCACCATTGACAGAATATTCTCAAATTTCGTTATCAAGGGCAAACTCTATCACGGATTATTCTATATGTTATTATTATTTTTATTCAATGTACAAACAATAGTGCATAGCGAATTAGAAATCGACATAAACATATAAATTGAACATTTGTGTATCGATCAAATAGGAAATATTTAGAGGAACCAAGAAAATAATATATATTGTATGTAATATACAATATATTATTACAACGTTCTAAGTTTAGATGCGTTACAAGAAATGATGGAAAATATATGCTTGTAAGTTGTAGCTCGTTTTCTTGGGAGTATTAGAATATTTTATAAAATATACTTTTATATAAAAATTGAAAAGGCGCCAAAACTATAAATCTCAAAGAGCTTTATTGTCTTCCTAAATTTGTTCAAGATATAGTTAGCCTTATACACCTTTATTTCAAAAGACAACATCCCTTTCCAAATTCATTTTAGATTATAGTGCATCATTCGTTGGAACACCCTTCTGATTAGGAAGAGGTTTCAGTGACACTCACAGTGCTGTGTTCTCAATTTGTATAATTTTTATTTATCTTGTATTATAAAGCCGATTAAGATTGAGAGGAAAATGGTATAATCCTCATCCAAATTTTACGATTTCTTCAATATTAACATATTTTATTTCTACATTTCTAAAAATATTTAGAGAGCAACCCCCCTGTTCTGACACCCAGGCTAGACATGATTAACAGACACATAATAATGCGCTTATTGTACAAAACATTAAAACACCAATTTACAATAATTATATAATTTTATATTTGAATTTTTGTATATTTATAATTGTATAATTAAGGCATAGGTATATTTGTCACTGGTTATATTAATATAAAATGGCACATATACTTCGATTACCGTTCTTTTTGTGGTTTTAATCATAAAAGTATCGTTGGAAAAAAGTTGTTAGCCTATTTGCTGTTAATCACTTAATATAAAATTCAAAATTCAATTAACAATAAAAAGTAATTTCCTCACTCACAAAACTGAGACGAGCGGGATGTTTCTTACTCTTAGGATTTTGGGAAGTTGTTAGGCTATTAAAAATTAAGGAAAATAATGGTTTAAATTAGTTTTTACATATTATTAACCGATTTCGTGACTATAGAAAAGGAATATATCATGGTAGTAAATTGTTCAATAATAATAAAACATTCAATTACAAAATTGTATTTCATTTTTAGAATACTTACGAAATAAAAAATGTTGCTGGCATCATAATGCAGGTTGCAATAGGAAACCAATGTAAACCACGCTGGCAAATTCGCCTTGCCATTATTAGATCCAATGGAATAAAAACAAATTAAACAGAATATTCTATTGCGCAAATACAACTAACTCAAGATCACAATAAGTTAAGAGAACAATCAATAATATAAAACGTATCAATAAATTCTGTAATTCGTAAACGTATAAACACTGGCTTATATCTATTCAATAAGTATTTCTAAGTCAACCAATCACCAAATAGTATCTAGTCGACATTAGTTAATCAATAATACTGCAATGTCGTAATCGTAGTAATAGTTAAAGCAGCTGAATAAAGTAATAATATATTATTTACTGTATGTTATTTAATCTGCAGGGGCTTCGGAATAGGGGGGTCTCAAACGTAATTGACGCCCCCGCCCAATAAATTCTCAAACATATATTATCTAATAAACTTGTTTTTATAAACATGTAAAAACAAAAGAATATATAGGAAAAAGGAATTTTAGGCTGATAGTTCATAAATAAGTCTTCGAAATAGGAAAGATATGTCTTGCCAAGTCTTTACTTTTATTAAAAAATAGTAATAACAGTCAAAATTACACAACACTTTACAGTTTACACTTTTTTCTAAAGTGTGTGTTGGGAGACCAAATCGATTTCTGGTGGATAAAAATAATATGATTAAATCGATATCAAATGTTACTCAGCTTTCAAGAATATTTCACTAGCTAAGTATTTTACATATTAAAAAATTAAGTGTTTAAAAAAATATCGTGTAGAAATGTAATTGAATAAAACAAAATTTCATTATTTCTTATACTGATCGCTATATATCGCCTCCCATGACTTTATTTATACATTGTAGGCCTATATGACTCCATGGGCTTTTTGGCCCGCAGTAGCTTTCGCAAGATGACTAATGAAACCTGCGACAGTATTGGTTTAGCAGCCCAACGACACCTTGAGTTCCCTCCTGTCACTTCCGCCCGTGGCAGTGGGAGAACAAAGGGTAGAATGTCAACCTCTCATTGAGGGGGGCAGCTGTTGTAGTGATTCTGAAGCACTAGGTTTGGAAGACACGTTGGACATAATCGTTTCCTTTGACAGTTTGACTTCACCGTTTATACAGATGGATCGACTGAGAGTGGTGTGCGGTGCGGGTGGGAGTGCTGCGGTAGTTACGAGGGGGTGGGGCAACCCTGGCGTTTGAGGGGTGCGGAGTTCACTTCGTCTTTTGAGGGACTGAAGGTCGGGGCGGTCGTTATTTGACGTGCTCCGATAGTAAGTCCGCCTTGGCTGTTTTAAACAGCGGGACGTTTTGCTGTAACCCAGATATGGGTTCAGTGAGATCTTCTTTGATGCGGGTAAATGGTATGGTGGTATTCCAGTTGTTCCCTAGTCACTGCAGCATTCATGGCTTCAGGGCTTATTCAGGGCTTACCCTGGCGCACTGAGACCATGATAGCGCAGCTCCAGAGTGGACATTGCCGTGTGTTGGCAGCGTACCTAGCTCGAATGGACGCGAGGGAGCCTTCTCCATGTTCTCATTGCAAGGAGGAGGAGACTTTGGAGCATTGGCTTCAGGAGTGTCCAGCGCACCTTGAAATACGGCAGCGAGTGTTCTGGATGGTGAGGCCTCCCTTGGTCGTATTGGCGAAGGACCCCGTTGCGTAGCGGTGGGCTCGTACCTGCGGTGCTTCAGCTCCTCTGACGGGGATCCCGCCTGAACCAACCAACCAACCAACCAACCAACCATGACTTCATAAAAAATTAGCGCATGCATTGTGTGTATTAATAGGGTAATCAATATTCTAAAAAAATTAGGTTGAATCGGATTGTTGCGAGAGAAGTCATGATTTATTTTATATTTCACACACGGGAAAGTTCTTTTATAGAATAATTGCAATTGTTTATAAATATTTAAATATTTATTGGAAATAAACATTTCAAATTTGGAAGGTTTTTTAGATTATTTAAGATGAAAACGATTATCCTAATGGAAAGTATATCAAAGGAAAATATTAGATTCAGGAACCGTTAACTGCTTTATATAGATCTTCAAAATAATATCCGGAACACTCTGTAAAAATTTAATGAAAAAGGCCAATTAGGAAATGCAAATTTTTAGACAGTGGCTTAAATCCAGACAGTCCAGTGAAACCATAAGCGGTCCTCATGTTTTAAAAAAATGGGAGGAAATGTTACCTAACGAACTTAACAGCCAACTTCAATATTTTGTTTTTGAAGTTAGGAAGGTAACTGGACAAAATATAGTCTAGTCAGGACGATGTTTTTATAATGGCAAATTTTTTGGTCTATGTAATGGAAAGGAACAGGGAGATTTTGAGAGAGGAAGAGACATTCGCCTTACCCAAACCGAATTTAGAGAAACATTAGTTTAATTAAATTAATTCAGCAAGAACTTTAATGGTGACTTGAAACAGAAACAATTGAAACCGAAGATATTAATTTGCTTGTAAGGAAAACCCTAGCCGATGCATCGTGACCGCACCTGCAAAATATATGCTTCAATACGAAAAAATGTTGACAAATGCAATGCTTTTTATTTGAAACCACTATTGAAATATTCAGACAAACAATGGTTTGCAAACTCACCAATGGGGAACAACACTGTGTCAAACATTTAAGAACATTTGTGGGACAGCTAGAATCGAAGGAGGGAATTTTATTAACCATAGTTTGAAAAAGACAACTGGGACACGGCTGAAGCACATGAGTGAATGTCAAAAGAAATGACAAACATGAAACAGGTCAAACGTGTCTATGAAGTTTTTGACAAATTCTGATTTTTTTAAAACATCACAAATACTCTAACGCACAAATTACAAAAATCTAATTTTACCAAATTAATGAGATTTTCTCATGTTCCTCACAACTTCTCTAGAGCTAAAGAGATTTTTGCTACTTACAACTATAGTAGTACCATTACTGAAAAAATGGAAACTTTTTCACTGCCGTCAAAAACAAAGGGCATTGAAGCGGTTGCCACCACGAATAAAGCTACTTCTACTTTTCAATGAAACTTTATTGGTATTGGAAATTTGTCGAATCGATCCCTGAACTATCCCTATCCCCGTGATGGTTCTAGAATATTGACTTTCATGTATTAATAATATTAATATCTTATTGATCTGTTCTGATGTTTACTATTCTAAATAAAGTTCTTGGTTTACAATTCCCAGATTGTAATCTAAGCAATATTAATATAAATGATGAGATATTGATATGAATGAAATGATATTAGCAAACAGGCACGGATCCAGCTCTAGGGGGGCTGGTGGTATAACCCCATCCCCCATGAATGGCGAAAAAGAGTATCTAAAACAATAACAAGTGTGTACATGTCACATAAATGTAAATATAAATTTAAAAAATTAAACTTAATATCTTTCTACTCTAAAAGTGCCTCAGAGCTATGATTTCCATGTATAATATAATGTATTTTTGCTTTATTTAGTATTGTAGTTTCGAGATACGTATCAAAAATACCCCTAGTACAAATTTTAGCCCCCCCCCTCTTATAATTTTCTGGATCGCGCCTGCAAAAGCGGTGCGGACGTGATGGATTTAAGCGTGGAAGATGTTACCTGTTATAGCGTAAAACCATCAGGTATCCACTAGACGTATACTTTTTCAATATGATTGACATTGCAATGAATAATGCATGCATCATCAACGGCTACGAAAAAAGCGCATTATTATTTTATAAAAATGGTGGTTGAACAGTTTTATCACAAGATAACATGCAGATAATGAAGTCATCTATTCTCAGTTGATATAGACGCATTTGTTGATTTTGATTTTCTGTACAAAAGAAATTGTCCTGTTGCAGCGAAATTAGCAGTGTTAGATCGCTAAATATAAAATCTACCAGACTCTCGTGTTCAAAATGTGGCCATCACGTGTTTTCAAGGATTACACAATTCAGATGGTGACGTGTGGTGAGTGTGACAGTAACTAATTTTTGATCACAATTGTGGTGGATGAACAATCCAGTTACGTTTACAACTATTTTGGTTGTCTCATATTAATGTTTGCATTCATACAATTATTAAAGATATAAATTTACATGTATGTACTAATTTTCTATCTTCGTTGTGTTAAATGTGCATTCCTACAATATTAAAATGTATGTTCATATATATAATGTACATAGGCCATTTTCTGCCATATTTAATATACAATATATTGTACATTTTATATGTATCATGCTAATCAAATAATATTACTAACCTTGGATAAAGTTTTTTTATCATTTAGCCACACAGTAGAAGTATGTTATATTATGTCTATACAATGTCTAAATAATGTCAACATATGTAGACAGGTGGGCCGCTTAAGTTGTCAATTTAGGGAGGCTCTTGAGGGTTAAACTGACATCATTATAATTATTTATATATTTTAATTGTTATTAGAAAGTAACATCTTACGTAAAAAGCAAGTTTGTATTAAAATGTTAAACCATTATACATATTTTATGAAATCGTGTTTAGAAAATGAATGGAGGTGATAATGATCTTTCTAAAAATTAAAATATGAATCGAATTCTATTTTGATAAGGGGTATTATTATTAAACGTTACAGTTATCATATTTAGCTGACTTAACATTTTTTTGACTCTATAATCGCAATTGAATTAATCTAATTGCGTTTAGATTTATCGCTCGACTACACAGAGACTTTTCGTCCGCACAAATTTATTTCTTCAACCTGTCAATCATATTAAAAAATTTGCTATAATAAATATAACATTAATTCTAAACCGTTCTCTTTGTTCCTTGCTTACATCATCCATATTAAGTCAAAAATAAATTTAAATGAGAACGAAAATATCTAACTTTTTCAGTATCTCAATATCTTATCTCACTATTTTAATATGTAATTATCTCGATGTTTCACTTAGTGTCTCACTGACTCAATATCTCGCTGTTTCACTGTTTTATTATCTCATTATCTCAACATCTGATTATCTCACTGTCTCAGTATCACATTATCTCATTATCTCATCTCACTGTTTCAATATCTCATTATCTCAGTATCTCAATATTTCATTATCTCGATGTCACAATACCATATTATCTCAATGTCTCAACTGTCTTGCTGTTTCAATATATCATTATCTCACTGTCTTATTATCTCAATGCCTCAATATCATTATCACATTATCTCAGTATCTCAATAGCTCATTATCACACTGTTTCATTATCTCATTATCCCAGTATCCCAGTATCTCAATATCTCATTTTCTCAGTATCTCAATATCTCACTATCTCGATGTCACAAAACCACATTATCTCAATGTCTCAACTGTCTTGCTGTTTCAATATATCATTATCTCACTGTCTCATTATCTTAATGTTTCAATATCATTATCTCATTATCTCAGTATCTCAATAGCTCATTATCTCACTGTCTCAGTATCACATAATCTCACTGTCTCACTTTCTCACTGTTTCAGTATATTATTAACTAACTGTCTCAATATTAATATCTCATTATCTCGATGTCTCACTATCTCACTATCTCATTGTCTCAGGGTTTATCAGTTAAAAAATAATAATTTTAAAAAATATATAAAAATAATAATTCACTTTTCATGTTTTGTTCCCTAAACTTTTTATCCTATTTGTGAGTCGACTCCAACACACTTGAACGACCAATTATGACATGATATTCGAGCTCACATTCAGGCAGTATCCCCGTCAAAGGAGCCGAAGCCCCCGCAGATACGAGGCCACCGCCACGGGAGGCCTCATCATCCCGAACACTCGCAGCCGTAGGCCAAGGTACGTCCGAACCTCCTGAAGTCAATGCGTTTCAGTGCACAGTGGAAAGCGCGCCGGTCATGGCGTGACGGTGAACACGAGGCGAGTGCGCTCATAGGTAGGCCTAGGGTCAACGACTGTCCGGCTATTCAAAGCAGCTAAGGCGGACTTACTATCGGAGCACATCAAATAACGACCGCCCCGCCCTTCGGTCCCAAGCCATCTCACCGCCAATCACAAGGCGCCCACCTCTATCTTAAAGGACGAAGTGAACTCCGCACCGCTCAACCGCAGGGTTGCCACAATGATCAGCTTTTCATCTGACCCACTATTAACTACCGCAGCACTACCCTCGCGCTGCACGCCACTCTCAGCCGATCCATCTGTATAAACGGCGAAGTCAAACTGTCCAAGGGAACGAATAGTGTCCAACGCGTCTCCCAAACGGACATCTTCAGAATCACTACAACAGCTGCCCCCCTCAAAGTGAGGCTGACACTCCACCCTTTGTTCTCTTACTGTCAGGGGGCGGTAGTGACAGGGGGAACTCTAGGTGTCGTTGGGCTGCTAACACAATACTGTCACAGGTTTCATTAGCCATATTGCGAAAGTTACTGCGGACTACGAAGCGGTGGCGAATCCCGTGCTCTGAGATTAACCCGCGAGGGTTCAAGCTCGCGAGCCTTAAAGACTTTTTCAGTGCTGTGGCCGTTTCACGACGGACGACGGCATGGAACGAAGGGAAATCAGCCTCTAAGCGAATGGCATCGACTGGACTCGTAGAGTACATACCGGTTATAAGTCTCAGGCATTTATTCTGCGCATGGTCAAGCACCTCCACTGCGGAGTTATACAGCCAAGGTAGCCATCCCGCCCGACAGTTCTTGGCAGTGCTCAAAAGGAAAATCTTATTTACCCGTCGAAGTAGCTGACCATTCCATCTCCACTCCTAGCAACTCAGCGCCCCCAGGACGCGGCTTCCCCTCACCATCTTTATAGCCATCCTATCAGCCTGAAGGCGGAAGGTAAACAACCGATCGGACATAACGTCCAAGAAAACAGGGTTAAGATTAAACCTTAGACTACGGTCCTCAACTTCGACCTTAGGAATTCACTTATTGTCATGGGTGTCAGGGCTAAAGAAACTTACCTTGCACTTATTATTGAGGGTCAGCTTCTTCTCCCGACTCCACCTCAAGACTTCCAGCACTCCAATCTCAACCTGAGTAGCCGCGACCTCCTTACGCTGGGCGGAAGACCAAACCGCCGTATCATAAGCATAGAGGTTTACGCTCAGCGGCTGTGGAATGAAGAGAAAAGAAGAAAAACAACAGAGGTGAAATACTGGACTCCTGCGGAACTCCCGAGCTCAAAAAGGTGCCTAGTAGGTCCGTCCGCCAAACCGTGTCATAGGCTTTCGAGAAGTACAGTAGTGCCAAGACACTCTGCTTAACCAGCCGGCTCTGAAAACCATCGCTGACGGACTTGGAAATCTTTATAAACTGGTACTCAGTAGACAGAAGTCAACGGAACCCGGCTTGGTCCTCTGGCCACATGCCAATCGATTCAGCAAGATGCATGAAACGGTTTGTCACTATCCGCTCTATCACCTTGCCAAGACAAAAGATAAGGCTTATCAGTCGGTAGGAATCGACTTTTCCAGCTGGTTTGCCATCCTTCGGAATAGGTATAATAACCGCAGTTCTCTAGGACTTTGGGCAAACCTCTTCTCGCCAAGACAGGTTTAATCATTCCAGAACAAAGTTCAGGGCAACCCCGCTGCCTCTTTAATAAAGCGGGAAGCGATACAATCCGGACTTTCAGCCGCCGCCTTTGCCTTTGATTGGTTCAGTGCACAGCTAAACTACGCTAAAGAGTATGAACTACAGTTCACTCCTACCCTTCAGGCCCATGAAGAAGAGCCACCCTATTCAGGATTTTCTTCACTTCAAGGTTCTTTTTTCTCTCCTCTCTCAAGAACCGATGGCGGCTAACTCCCTTAGTTGGGTGCTCCTTACCAGGCCTATTCACTCGCACCATCCCAATGTGGGTTCAATCTACATCCTGGATCGCCTTCAAGAGAAAGGTTACCCTTTCCTTCAAACACGATCCCTGATTCTGGTCCTGGAACTCAGCGCACTTTCCATTCAACGCATCGCGATAGACGCCCTGTTTGCCCTGTTCTAATTCCATTTTGGATTTGGTTTCCTCTCAGCCAGGATATTGGCCCCAGGTCGACCTCACTGAGTATCAGATAATGATCCATGATCCGATTCTAGGCCATCCAAGCAGTCCCACTCTGCCTCTCCGAGGCGGGAATTGTGTACCACCGAAATACCCGTGTCGCTGATCCATCATTCAGACAGCCCATGTTATTTACCCTCAGCCACTCTTCGATCTATATTCCAAGCACGTCAGACGGCTGTATTGGATCCCAGAGTGCCGAGTGCCCGTTGAGATCAGCTCCAATAAAGTGATTCTGAGAAACGAACAAACTAGAGGGATCACACAAAGGAACCAGGTCGTCCTATCCAGTTCGCCTCTTAGGGGAGCATACACATTCACAAAGACGTGTCTACCTGGGTTTCTTGACAGTATTTCTACAGCCAGAGATTCCAGTTTCCCCTCCTCCTTACCCGCCCGAATTGTAGCTATTTGACGGAAGGGATTTCATCCTTAACAAAAGTCAGGAGACCTTCATCCTTCTTCCTTGCCCCGTCAGAGCCAATGGATCGGTCCCGTCTCACAGCCAATATGAATCACTGTCACTCTAGTTGGCTAAATTCAGAATTACAACAGGATCCTTCAGAATTTTTACATAGTCTATGACAGTTTCACTAAGTTTGGTTAACGATTAGTCATCTGACTTCATAAATCCGATCAAATGTGAATAATTATCAGATTTCAAAGAAGAACAGGAAGATTCCATTCTGATTGAATCATTACGCATCAGTCCGCGGTCAATCCAACCATGGTCATCCTCGTCCTTTTGGATCACCACAGAAAATAGGAAACGAAGCAAAATTTGTTACGTTGACTACATACTGACTTACGTTAATTACGTATGCTGAATGACAACCATCAATGAATCCGACATCACTTCTAAACTGTTGCTGTTGTCCAAATAAGTCAGTACCAGATTTTAGAAATAAACTCAATATTTAAATAAAGTGTAATAATTTGTGCTGCACGCGACGACCACAACCTTCTAAGTGGCCTCTACTACAATGCCTCGATTCCCGGTTCATACGGAAGAGTAAAGGGACTGATGAAAGCGAGCGGTCTTCCTTGGAAACGCGTTCAAAATTGGTTTACGGAAATTTCCCTTTCAGAAGTATTTGGTGGCACAAAATGGATTCCCAGTGGCAAGTGAATCTTATGGAAATGCAACCCTTTGCTCGAGAGAACAAGGGCTATGGATATCTGTTGACTGTAATTGATATTTTCTTGCGTTATTCATGGAAAGTACCAATCAAGCGGAAATCAGCTTACCACTTCCTGAGGCCTTGGCGAATCCAAATAGATAAGGGTCTTGAGTTTGAAAATCGTCTCACGCAATTATCTTCGAAATAAGTTTGGAATTGAAAAGTTTAGTGTCAAAATAAAGTATGAGGCAACAATAGTTGAACGATTTAATAGAACACTGCAATCACGTATGTGGAGTGCTTTTACGAAACTAGGGTATCGCAAGTGGCTTACATTTCTACCACAATTACATATTGACTCTTACAATCAAAGTGTTCATATTAACAATTGCTATAGCTCCCGCAGAATTTACACCTGAAAATGTAGTAATTGTTTGGCTACATGTATATGATGGTGATGATGAGACAAGTAAATCCAGTAGTAAGAAAAATAATACAAAATTTGCTATGGGGGATCGCATGCAAATTTCTCGACACAAAACGACATTTGAAAAGGAGGTATGAACCAAACCGCTCAGAGGAAGAATATATTACACATAGTGTCAAAAAAAGTTAGTCCAGTCACCTATCGAATACGTACACTAGATAATAGTGAAATCATCTAATGTTTCTTCTAAAAGGAATTGCAGGCTGTAAATCATCGTGAAGGTTACACAAGTTTGCGTACTCGAAGCAAGGGGTTAAAGAGAAAAACGTTTGTTCATTGGCGAGGCTATAAAAAACTAACATGGATACAATATAGTAAAATTTAACGTGTTCAAGATGCCCCATACTAATAGAGTCTTTCACGTTGTCCTACCTAGAAATGTTAACTAGGAGACAGCATCTGCGGAAGAACGAAATACGCCCTCTCAACATTTGACTCAATTACGTGATTCAATTCAACTGATAGATCATTCTGGTGAATTAGAAATAAGTCTGGTTGAAATCTCTTTTATAAATGCTCTTAAAACTATTGATAATGAGAGCATCAGAGATAGGCCTACAACGTTCAAATGAGTTTAATATACAGAACTTACAATTAATACATTACTATTTCCTACGTCAACTCCCCGGGTTCTCAATGATTCAATCGAATCTATATCATGTCATGACAATACCCGTAACAATTAGTGGACATAAGTGGTCTATTGGATATGACGAAACTCTTGATCGTTACAAATTTGCACATACATTTACAAATTATTGTATACTAACTATATCCAAACATTTGCCTATCATACTTTGATTTCATCATCTGATATTGGATAATAATATTCATGGAAGATTTGGTATTGTAATACGCTATGGATATTTTATACAAGATTTTAAGTCTACGCACAACAGTCTAACATCACTATATCCACTTGGTGTTCACACATTTTGTGAAATTAAAAAAAATAGTTTTATAAAACGGGTGATGATCAAACAAATCGGTAATGATGGTAATAATGTTAAAATGGTGTATATACGAGATCGTACTAGACTGAGATCAACATGAAAAGGTTAACATTTCACCTGGTCATTATCAGAGCGCTTTGAAACTCTTAACAGTCGTAAATAACACATCATTAAAAAATTAATTTAATATCGCTTTTGAATATGATTCTGCATTAAATAGATGTATTTGTATTTTTCCAAACGAGGTTAAACTGACATTAGTAATGGATAGTGAAATTTCATATATTCTTGGATTTGAATTATACACAATGACACGTGCGGTAAAAGCAAAAAATCCACTAGATCTACGACGTGTTATTTATTCTCTATATGTATACTGTGACATATGCTCAGATATGATTGTTGGTGACTCGCTAGTACCACTACTTCGCACTTTACCTTTTCCAACAAGCGTCTTTGGGGACTCTATCAATATTCTCTATAATAGTCCAAGATATGTTTCTTGCATGAATCGCTCAATTAATACTATTTCAATTAATATATGTGATGAGACCAGTCAACTTATACTATTCATTGAGGCAAAACATATTGTTGCACACAACTTTTTGAAGCGTCTATAAACAACATTGAAATAATTTGAAACTTATCATAAAAACATAATCATGGTTTGATACTCGGTACCAATGACGGGTGGTGGGTTTCATTCATATATGCCCGTATATGTAGATAGTCGTCTACAAGTTGGAGGAGGTTTTTTCGGTAGCATTAAAAGATTTGCTACTACTATTCTAGAATAATTTGATGCCTCACATTATAAGGGCCGTCAAATGTGTTGCCCAATCTGCCGTCAAAGTTGGTAAATAATTACAAAATGGTTCGTGGTATACATGTATAATAGTGAAATGTGGAAACGTGCAGTAATACAAATGTAAAAAGGGAAGGGTACATGATTACAGAGTAGCTCATATATTAGGTATATAGTGGTGTATTGTTGAAACATGCAATGGCACTTGGAATGAAAGAGTTCCTATAACGTGTGGTTTTAGCAGAAGTTTGAAGTGGTCTTCCTGTTCTTTGGGAGATAAGAGGAGTTATTGAATAAAGATTGTGGTTCTTGTTGTTCAGACAAGTCTTGTACAGTTTGTCGGCTGCAGCAATACGA
>JAUZND010036658.1:0-21842 GCA_034780555.1 Coelogynopora nodosa
CGTGGGAGAGTTGTCAATGAGTTGTCAAGCGAATGCGAACGCATTATTTTATATGCTAACTCGGTGATTTAAGGTCATTAAATCATTAGATGTTTTCATTTCCTTTATGGATGTGAGCGAACCAATCAGAAAGCCCTCACTTTACGAAACTCGCTGTTAGATTTGTAGAAGTCTACGTTTAGAATTCTACAATTAGATTTGTTGCGTGCATATAAAAAATTAGTTTAGGGTGCCCTACACTAAATGTGGTTTAGACTTGTAGAGTTCTAACGGTTAGAAGTCTACAAATCGAAATTTTGCCTGCATACGGGCCCTGACATTAAATGTACTAAATTCAACTTTTAATTTTATAGTTCAATCTGTAGTGAAGGTTGTATACATTTTAAATTAGCAGTGCTGCCATAAACTGCTATATATGTTATACAACAATATTTCAGATATGCTACAATATTTTTCTGTTATATATAATTTTTTGCTTTTAAATCTTAACTTTATCTTTAATTGAATGATTTTTTAAAAATATTTATTTGGCACGACTATAATTTTTTAGTTGAACCCACTATTTGATTTTTAACCCAATATTTGCATCATGGACATTATGCAATGTCTGCATGTGTACGTATATTATGTATTACTTTCATTTTGTCATAATTTTAATTGCCAATCTTCTATATTCGGTACTTTTAATCCATTTTTACACAAACATGAATTGTTTTAACATTTTATGCGATACCATTTTAAAAATACAGTTGATTGGTTGTACATAGAAGTCATTTTAAGCTATCACAATTTAAAAAAATATCATTAGAGTCACTACGTTTTAATGTTTCATCAATTAAAAATGTTTTTTTCAATGTTAATGATTAGTGTTTGTTTCTGTTTAAATCAGTTATTTATATCATATTGTTTGATATACTGACGCGCAATTTATTTAATTAAAACCAAACTTTAAAAAAGGAAAGAAAGGACTAAAATAATAAAAGTATATTCTTAATAAAAAAATATTATGTAGTTATGGCACAACATTATTTGAATTTTATACTAAGTTACACGTGTCTAGGAGTTTCGTTGTGTTTATACTGGTAGTAAAATTTTAATATGTTGAATTAGAATTAGTATCTCTGTTCCCGCACTAATATTTTAATAGTATTAAAAAAATAATCGAAATCACACTGGAGTCAAACAAAAATTAATACAAACACAACGTACATATTTTTTCTTTATTCTAAATTTTTTTACTACTAAGAATATTTTTTTACACGTATTATACTTTACAAAATATACTTTTATGTGACTTTATAAAGTGTATATCCATACAGTTTGAATTATTTATTAATAATAAAAAAATAATTGTTAAAAAATGTACTTGACAATTTATATGTTTATTGACATTCATTGTCATTGACACATTGCCATTGATATTCTCAATAAATATTTATTTTCTTATTCATTGAGAATCATGCATTCTTATATAAAAAAGATTATATTTATGTATACTTATATGTTGTTTATTAATAATATTTATATAACATGTCATACATAATAATAAAGTATATGCTAAAAACTGAGTTTGAATTTATGGTTTAGTCTGTGCTAACTGTGGTTAAATTTGATTGTGAATTTATGTTTCAAGCTGTTCCAACTATAGTTGAATGTATGGACTATGGTTAAATTAATATTTTCATTTGAATCTGTAGTTGAATTGGCAGATAAATTTGTGTTTGAATAAGTAGGTGAATTTATAGTTCAATCTGTAGTAAAGGTTGTATTATTTTAAATTAGCAGTGTTGCCATAAACTGCTATATATATTTTTGGTTATATATAATTTTTTGCTTTTAAATCTTAACTTTATGTTTGATCAAATGATTTTGTTTAAATATTTATTCTAAAATTTTCTATATTATATTTTATTGTTTCATATTTCTATTCCTTAATGATTTCTGGTTTAATTATTCAGTATCAAGAAATATCCCAGTATTTATATATATTTAATAACTAAGAAAATAATGTAGTTTGCTTCAGTTATTTATCTGAAATTATTATATATTTATGTGAAAAATATCTTTCAGCAACATTATAATAAAATTAAAAACTGAGTTTTTTATTGTTTTATACTATAAATATTTTTAACCAATTAGATATGATGACCATAATTTCATATCTTTTAATAACTTCATATTTTATACATTACAGATAAGTTTAGAAATTTGTTTAAATACTCAATATGAAAACCAAAAATGAATAAAATTTAATTAAATCTGTTATAATAAGAAGAACTGTGAGATCTATTGAAACGAAAAATGGTTTTGAATCTTTTACAATTTATAATGTATTAAATAGTAGGTTAATGGTACCTTAATGGTACAGCAAAATATGGAAATAAGGTAACACATTGATGTATTGTCTGATACAGAAATACAACAAGCCCCAAATGGTACATAATATTATACTTTAAAGTTGATAAATGTTATAAAGTTGAAAACATCTATTGGACTTGTTCACTTCTCAATATTGAAGAATTTCACCCTTTTTTTGGTTCTTTCACTTGGAAATGCTAATCTAGAGAGAGAGAGGCTTCAATTATAATATATTTTTTCTCTAGATGGGCAATATTTATTTTCTCAGGCAGCCATAAATATTGTTTACATTGTAAATGCTGACATTAATGCAGTTGGTGGAGATCCATTGGCCATCACTAATAAAAAGAACATGATTATGTCTTTCAGAGATGATTCATGAAAGTACAGAACAGCTTTCAAAAACATTCCTAATATTTCTACAAAAAGTCTCAGGTCTATAACCGACTTCTTAGAAAAACCTATGAAAGTTTATTATAACAAGACATGTACAATAAAACATTTTTTTCTGGAACATTTTTGTAGTTTATTGTAACTATTCAGAAATGTTTGCAGCTGAACTTTGTTCTTTATGTTTGTTTCCAATTTTTTTACAGATTAAAACATTGTTATGAAAAGAATGTCACAAGCATTTATTGACATTAAGAACAATCTGAAAAATGTTCATTCTAAAATAGATTTGACTTACCAGCAGGTATGTAACTATTCTATTATAATATTTTGGGATATTATTATCTGTTTGAGTTGTATATTTTTTGATATTAACATTTTTAAATAATAATAATAATCAATACAATACAACTGGTATATTAAAAAGTATTGTAATATCTAAATTTTAATATGGAAATTGTGGTTGTTTTATTGTCTCTGTTGTGATTTGTTTATTCACTTTGTTTTTGCAATTGTGGATGTTTAATTTTGACCTCATCAGAAACAGTTTATTTGATTTAAAGATGTTTTCAATAATTAATTCATTATTATAGATCTCTATTACCTTAGGAACTGTCTAGAAGGTCAATATAAATTTTGGATAATCGCCCACCATGTTGTTAACAATTAATAAAAGTACAAATATGTTGTTCATGTTTACAAAGAATATTTTTTGAATACTATATATAATTTATAGTTCATTATTATTTAATTTCATTATTGTAAATCACAATTATATATTAATATTTCAATGTTATTAGTTTTCATCACACTTTACGAATTTTGAATAATCAAAATATTAAAAATTGTTTAACACTTTTTTGGTTATATTTTGATAGTTTTTATTTAGAGATCATTTAAATTATTGGAGTAATGTACATAACTGTATATTTTTGTTTAATTTATTTTTAATTGTCCTTGAATAAAATAATGGTTTGATTGTGACATGCTAATGTATAATATATTATTTTATAGTTTTGAAGAATAATACAATGCATATTATGAGATGTAAAGTACTATTATATATTATTTGAAGTATATTTCTATAGAGTATATATACACTTAACCCATTATTACTTGTTGTAGACTAGTTACAATTAATTCTGCAATATTCAAATAGTTATATATTTACCTGTTATTAAATGAACATATGTAAATTTGTATATAAAAAAAGTCTTATTGTATATTATTTTAACATTTTCAGATATCTCAAACACAACCAATAAAACCACGTCTTGTTGCTGTATCTAAGACACAGCCAAATGAGATAATCCGAGACGCTTATATTGCGGGACAGCGAATATTTGGAGAGAACTATGTATGTTATTATTATTTTTGCATTAGTATATGTTGTTTATTTTGGTTTATTGATATTTTATAGATTCAAGAATTGGAGGAAAAGGGAAAATCGTTATTGGTAAGATTAGCTATATAGTCTGCTTTATATTCAAATTTATGCAACAGTACAATTTTTCTATCAAAATAATTTTATCAATCACAGCATATACTTAATCAATTTAAATGAAATGAAACTATATTTTATTTAATAATACTCAGTTCTACCATTTTTTATCAGTTGACATGAGTCATAAAAATGGATATTGATGTCATGATTGAACATAGTAACTATATTTCATTTGAATCCTTATGTTGTACACTTTAAGCTATTATTATATTATGAATATTTCATTTCGATTGTGTATTAGGCCTAAGCTTTGTTTGTACAATTGTAATGTATGTATATATACACTTATAAACTATAGTTCTTTATTATTGGGGTTAACCATTTAGACTACTTCATGAGAGCCGCTAAGTCGCATTGTAAATTAAAATGGGTACATTTTAAGAATGAAAATCAAGTTTCAACCACACCTGTAATTAGCCAAACTTTCGGGGAGGGACGGGGTTATTGTGAAAAATATTTAATATACTTAAATGTATTATTTTGTATATATTTTTTTCTCAATTGTATTAAGGACAATCATAAAATGCAATTTTTTTACAATTTTGTTTTGATTTATATCTCTTAGCTAAAATGTATCATTTTTGTTTGTACGTATTATAAAAACTTTAATTTCGATTGTGGAAATGCACATGTCTGATGACCTGTAAAATAATATTAGTTTTAATTTGGTTATGGTTATTGTAAATTGTATTTTTTGGGTCAAAATATATTAAAATCTCCCTATTTTTCAGCTTTTAGAATCGTGTCCAGATATCAAGTGGCATTTTATTGGTCGACTTCAGAGCAACAAAGTGAAACGCTTGCTAGGTACGAAATCTGAATTATTAGTTTCATTGTTGTATTTATCCAAATCAAAGTAAATTTAATTAATTTCCTAGTCTGACATAATTATATATTGTCATGTCGTCTGACGTTTATGTTTGGAGTTTAAATTTCGGACAAGAAGAAGTGGAATCCCCGTTACGTTCTCCATCCTGAACTTAATTTTCATTACATTTTGAACTAATTGCGAGGCCCTTACTACACCAGCTCTTACTGAGATTATTGCACGTGTCATCTATAATATAAATATACCAGCATGAGATCAAACAGCATGAAAGAGATAACTACTTTATACATTTCTATTCCTATATTGTTACCCATAATACGAAAAATTTACATTACTAAATTTTCAAGAATTAATGCTTGTTGATATATTACTTTTTTATCCACTAACTCCTCTTCACTGCAGTGGTTCATATTTTGTTGAAGTTAGTTATATTGCATGACAAAATATGACTCTATAGATAATTTTATATTTCTTTTTAATTTGGCACAGTAAGCTTCCAAAAAGCATGGTGGTTTGATAGCGTTAATTTAGTGGCAATTTGGATAGTTAATTTTTAACGAATGTATGATTATAATGTTTGGTAACATTAGCAACACATTTCTGAACTTTCTGAATTCTGAAGTTTTCTATTTCAGCGGTAAATAATTTGGATATGATAGAAACAATTTCATCACAGAAATTGGCCAAAGAAGTCAATAGTCAATTCGGTAAATTATCAAATGGAGATCGCTGTATGAAAGTGATGCTTCAGGTTAATACCAGCAATGAAGAACGTAAGTTTAAGCACAATTGCTTATGTACAGACAAAAATATATTTATCCCATAAGGGTTATCTATAATTTGTCAACTTCATTTATCATCGCGTTTTTACGTATGTAATTCTTTGTCAATAACAAAATACCAAGACAGATGGTTTGCAGTTTTTAATTCTACACAATCTACTGATTTGAAAAATGTATAAATTGAAATAATCATTCGAGATTTGTTTGAATAAATCTATTTTATATATTGCTTTTATGGACTTCTTAGAAAATGTCGTCGTTCTTGGAATTGTTTACAGCTTTTAAATCTACGCAATCTACTGATTAAAAAATGTACAACTTTGAATGATTTATCGAGGTTTTTATAGCAGTTAGATCTTAGACCGGTACAATTTCTTTATGTCTTAGACATAATTTTGTAACTAAGCAAAAATAAATAGTGTAAAATATTTCACCCACCAAGTGAATACTAAGTGTTGATTGCTGTTTTAGACCTTGACATGGGTCTATGCCCATATATTGGTACCCGCAACCAAACAATGTTTCCATTTACGTCTCCCTCACAATGCTCCCCACATGTAATAATATGACAACCGATAAAAGTACTCTCATTTCGATGATTCGCTTAAACTTTTATTTCAATATAGGCTATATTAAAGTTAAGCTTTAATTTTAGGAAATGGCGCTTCAACATCTTAAGACTTTTATTTCAGCATCACGACCATCAGCAACCATGAGACTTGATGCTTTTTAATTTAATTATTTGTTTGTTTGCAAGTGTATCATTTGGGTTCCTAATTTCTACAATATTCGTATTACTGTAAAATTGGATAACTTATATTATCGAAGAAAGTAGTGAAGTTATGGTTTAATGACAATATTTTAACCGCATTATATATATATCCCATTTGTATAACTAAAAATACAATAAAGTCAACATTTTTATTGATTTTATTTATTTAAATAATAACTAGTCATGTACATAAAAATGGGGTAACTAGCTGGATCATTTTAAATAGTAAACAACATTATTAGCATAAATCTTATGAATAATGTTATTTTACAACACAGTCTGCCAAATTTTGTTTACTGCCATTGTAACAGTAACTATTTTTGAAATGCTTCAGTTCATATATCACGAAAATAGTAGCGCCTACTAATACTGTGTTAACTATTAATTATCTAAATTGATTATAGTCTCAAAATATTTCGATTAAAGATAATTACATTCACAGCAAGTATTTCTATTATGCATTCGACTAATATTGACTGGTCCATGCAATGTAACGACTATAATTCAGTGGATTCAAAATATTGAATTATATGCTATGAGAAACGTGAATGCATTAACTTTGTTACATCGTTAACCCTTTACGTAATGAGAATCAAACATCTACACCACTGATTTTTTGTATGGGAATTGGTATTTGATACAATTGAAGTCGTGATTATAATCAGCAATTAAGGCTAGTTGGTCGTTACTCAAGTTATTGTGCAATGAATTTGTAAGAATTTACTCGCTAAAACGAATCCGTTAACACATAGAAGTTGTAACGGTTGAAGCTCCCCTGTCTATCAAGCCTTGTTTAGCAGTGAATTACAAATACAACTCAGACATACGGTACACGTTTGTTAACTATTAACTTAAGGTTAACTATAGGAGTTTTTTCTTTGTCAATATTTTAAATCTTATAAATCGATTGATGTAATGTTTTGTTTATTGCATCCATATATTGTAATTAGATGTAACCTTGCTTTATTTATTCATCCCCACACAGAAAAGGGTGGTTGTGTTCCTTTAGAAGCTCCTTCGATTGCACGCTTTATTAAAGAGGAGTGTCCCCTACTCAACTTGGTTGGCATTATGACCATCGGAGCATATCCCACGTCGGATTCCTCAACTAACAATTCCAATCCCGATTTTCAGGTTAGCAAGCCTAAGTTTTATTTGATCACTGAAAATTAAGTACTATACTTCGTACTCTATTTCTACACCTATATAACGGTTGCTTTACTTGTACTACTTATTCACAACTGTACAATAAGATTTTTATCGCTATGAGAATTTAATATGAGAGATGTAATAGCTTTAAGAGAACGTTGTCTTTCTTTTCCAGTTTATATGGTTTTACTTATCTATTTTCTATTGAAAATTTCAATCTTACCTGTGTGGAAATCTTACCAACTAAAATGAGAAGAATATAACTTCTAGAACTGGATATAGTATGTTAATAAATGTAGCCACTAATGTAAAGTACATTGTAGATTTATTCTAAACCAGTTGCATATATATAGGTCATATGTTCTAGTGAAAGTGATAATGTTAAATATTGTATTACAAGTAATACTTGTTGTTAAATACTTATTAAGTATTGTAATTCTAATTTTTTAAATAATTCTTGCATATATCGAATGCTACCAAGAATATACCGAGAATTAAGCATTTGAACATTTCAAAATGCACAGTTTCAAAATAAAGAATAATTTCACCGTATTTCCGTAGCTTTCTAAAATTATAAAAAGGGCAACTGTGACTTATGAAAAAGTAAAAAAATAAGTTTATTTCCTTTAAATATGACAAAGAAAATAATAAAAGTATTTAAATAAAATAGCAATACATATTTTTATAGTGTTTATTTGTGTGTATATATCCTCATTTACTAAAATTTTTGAACTGAGTTTAATTATAGATAATTAAATCTTATTTACAAACATGTTTTTGTGATATCTGATGGAAACTTTTATTAATTTTTATTCGCTTATGTTGATTTCAGGGAGCCTTGCAGTGTAGGCAAAGAGTCTGCCAAGAATTGGGACTGCCAGAGACTCAATTAGAAGTTAGTATGGGAATGTCGGCAGACTTTGAAGAAGCCGTGAGTTCTTACGATTTCTTGTATTATCAAAAGTATTCCATTATATTTATTGCCCTTTCTTGTTTAAACTCTTAATTTCTGCCTTTAATGGATTATAGATTGCAATTGGTGTAGTTATTATGCTGAAAATAACTTAAAATATAACTTATATATAATTGATCAATATTATTTGAAAGAAATCGTTTAATACACTCAGGGTTATCGTCGCGATCCTGAATGTTATGGATTTTATTATTTCATAGATTTTAAAATTTTACCTAGAAAATTTATAAATTTTCTAAAAAATCATTGAAATATTGGAAATACGAGACAAACACTTTCGTCCAAAAATGTAATAAAACAAATTAATTTAATATTAAATAAATTGTGCACATGTTTTTTTCAAATATCAAGCGTTTAATACGAGTGGGAATAGTGGTTTATATTTTAGTACCCGATGAAGATCATATTGTAAGCAAACTGACTGAAAGATTGTAAGCCTTCTCTCTCAATTGGAAACCCTAATAATATAATCATTTTTTGATCAAGAACACGTTTTCTTTTCTATAGTGAGAATTCTTGTTTCACTATATGCTAGATGAATAAGTAAAACGTATTTTAAATGTATATACACGAATTATGTATTCAAATTTTATATAATATATATATTTTTCAGGGTAATAATTGCATATGATATTTGTATATATTACTTGTCTTCTGTGACGCAATTTGTCATACTTATCCTATGGAAAAAATTCTAGAGGAAATATATACACACTATATAACTATCGTTTTAATAACTTTTTGAAAACGATATTTTCAAATATATATACAATACATTTCACTATTGTGCACTATCTTTTCATAGCAGCTATTTATATATTGTCCTGTTTCATTACTTAGATTCGCATGGGTAGCACAAACGTTCGTGTTGGAAGTACGATATTTGGAGCACGAAAATATCCCGTTAAACCAGAAACAAAGGAGGAAACCACTCAATAATGACATTAACTTAGCATTCTGTTTTTTAGCATAATTATTTAACTATTTATCTGTTTGTAAACATTTATTTTAGTATGCGTTATACGTTTTATTGGTTTAAGCTGGGTATACATTATCAAATCTTTAATAGGCTGTTTTTATTCAAACATGTTTTGTGTTGGAAAGTACTCTACGATACGTGTACGTAGGCCCTACGGTATACAGGATGTGATAAGTTTGTGCTACTTTACTCAACAAAGTTTAGTTACGTACAAACTAACTATATTAATAAATTGTGTTAACCACATACGAAGGGCTAACAGGTGTATTGTAAAAATGGACGTGAAACCATGTAATTGAAATATATTTTTTCTGTATTTTATAATATATTTAGAAATCATCACCAACAATAATTATCACAAAACTACATTAATTTTAAGTTTCATGACTCTTCGAAACATAAAAACATGTCCATTGGAGTAGGTAAGAACAGTTTGTAATTTTTTAAAACTTTTTTACGAAGACTACAAGATTAATCTCGTAATCCTCGCTTTTTTAATATTTAACAATTTACAATAATAAATCTTCTAATATAGACACTACAATAATTTCAATTGTCCTTGCATTTTGGGGTAAAGGGTCGGTCTGGTATATAATAATAGGTGAAACAGATATTCAATCTCAGAACCTCTTATCAAAAAAAGTTAATTGAATTATTTACTGTACTTCAAAGTATCACAACATTTAAAATGACGTTGCTCCACAGCATGCATAAGTAAAGTCTCATGAAATTAAAAGAAGTTTAAAATTCTGAACACATTTCCCAAGAATGATCATACAATACTTTAAATTAAAATTGTACGTAGACATACTTTTAAGGTTTGCTACATGGGCGGAAAGGGGGGAAGTACCCTGGAAAACCAAACATCCTACCATCTGATTAAGCTGAAATTTGGTATGCAGATCCTACTAAAGACTTCTCGAATGATTTTTATTTTCAAAATAATTAATCGATTGGTATAATTTTTATTACCTGATTACGTTATAAACTTCAGTTCGGAAAATAAGTTTTGTTCAATGCAACCAATTAACTTGACTATTTTTGCATCTAATTCCAGATCACTATATCTATATTTGTTGATTTATTTTTTATAATTGTACTCCTTATATAAATAACCTATAAGTATTTTAAATTCGTGGTTATTTTAATAAATAATTTTATTATTCAAGTTAAATGGATATAATATACGATAAACTTGTGTTCAATTAATGTTGCCCGTTTTAACTCCTAATATCACGGCAAGTATGAAATTCCAGGGGGGTATCCAGTAGATCAATAATAACACTATTTTTTCTGGTATGTAAACATATTCGAAATTATATTTTTTAGTTAGATAAAAATATTTTAGACAGTAAAAAAATCAGGCTCATACGTTATTTAGTTCAAAGAAAAACTACTTTAAAAAATTTGCAAACCCCCCACCCCCCGCAAATATATTTTCACCTAAAAAACTTAACAAAAACACTGCGACCGAAAAATTTTAGCAAATATAATTCGACAATATTGACCAGACTGTCACATAATAGAAACTGGAAAAAACAATAGGATTAACCTTCTCAATTAATTTATTAAACATTTTCCTATTGCGTATCTAACATGTACAAATTCTGTCATTTACAAAACCTCGTTATAACAATTAAAATCAATATCCTTTATCATATTTATAGAGCAATGTAAATTTAATTATCAGCGGCCGTGTTTGCTATCGCATATTTGAATGTGTATTCTCGTGCTGTAGATTCATAATCCTGCCGATTGTTGAGATATTGACAAGCCTGAAAACAAATATTCATTTTATTAAATCAAATTCTTCAAATATATTAAAACGCGCCATGTGTAAGAGTTAAGTTACCAGTCACGAACATAGAGTAAGAAATAGATTTAATAAATCTAAAATTATTTAATGAAAATTTAGTTTTTTGTGTGAGCACCATAATCTGAAAAGTGAAAGTTATCTAACGTAAGATCTTGATTTTCAAAGGGCGCTAAAATTATTCTGAAAAAATCAGTACTTCCTATCGCACCAATGTAGTTACGTGACAAATTAATAGGTAGTTATTAAACAATAAACGTTACGAAAAATTGGAGATAATATTAATTAACTATAAATATGCCATTTCAAGAAGGCGATTTAGTTTAGTTTAAACTGTCACGGTTTAGAACGTTTTAACAGGAGCTAGCGATGTCGTGTGTCATATTTTACGAAATTAAAGGTCAGAACAAATAATAGTTTTAGAAAATATTCACAAGTATATACAGTTACAAGCACGTACACTATTGAATAAAATAAAGGCACCTATATATATTGCCTGCTGTATCAAGATAAGCACAAAAAATAAACGTTCAACTTATGATACCATTTTTACATATCTTATGAAGGCACACGAAGGAAATTTGTTAAAAAGTAAAGTAAATAGACATGTAGTTAAAAAACTATAACTAAATAATAAAAATATTAGTTATATTCGATGATTGCATGAATATCTCAATGTTTGTGGAGAATAGGCAAGTAAGACATTTTTAGTAATGTTTTGTTTATTTGAAAATTGAAAAACGGTCAAACTGATAACGTCCATTAATCTAAACCGACATATATATTCGTCAAACTTTTTATTATTTTTATATTATTCCTTGAATGTCCTGTTGTTTAAAGTTTAGCCTTAATTTTACAAGTTTTTAATACAATCTAGACCAGCTAACCGGAAAAGCCAAATGTATAAAAAATCGTCCGGTTTAGCAGATTTTCGGATTAGACAAATTTGTTTCTGTTTAATTTTCAACATGCTTTTAGTTAGTCGAGCTATTGGAATTCTTGAGTGTGGAAGAGTTGAAAGTATAACCTGTTTGGTTGGTCTAAATGTACAAGTATACTAGAAGTTTTAAAATGCATATTATTTATATAAGAATGTAAGCAACAGAACATAATATAAATAATTTTATTATGTTTTTTCGTTATAGTTGAATTTCTAAATACGTTATGTATCTGTAGTCCAGACGGAAACATTAGAATTTTGTAATGGATACTGTATCTATGGTACAATATGGTTCTAATAAGATGTTTCTAAATTTAACTAAAATGTTGTCAACTCGATTAACAATAGATTTTTTTAAAGTTGGAGC
The DNA here is from genome assembly GCA_034780555.1 of Coelogynopora nodosa. NCBI lineage: Eukaryota > Metazoa > Platyhelminthes > Proseriata > Coelogynoporidae > Coelogynopora > Coelogynopora nodosa. The sequence continues at coordinate 12,857 of JAUZND010036658.1, forward strand.
ACTTACAATCTCTGCTACTAAAGGATCGTCAGGGTTTGGGGATTGGAGGAGCAGTTGGAGTTGTGAAAGCAGGGAATAGAGCGTCATAATCGGCATCCAACCGGTCTGGAATGAAAAAGAAACTATAGTGAAATAAAGGACGGTGGTGATGCACATAGACTTTTAGAGATATTTATATTGAAATCTTATATTGAAATCTGTGGTGATAAATGATTAAGCTAGATGGATACTAAATTGAATGTAACGTGAAACATTTAAATGATATGATTTGGTTTAAAAATGTATTTTCTTTTATACAATTCAGATTACACAAGTGACTTGTAATTGTTTTAAAATTTGCTTTTAATAACGAAACTGTTAATAAATATATTACAGAATCTATATTTTATAATTAATAAATAGTACATAATCATAATCTAAACGACACATTTTTACTGAAGAGATTTTTTTATAAATCGTGTTGTTCACATATGGAACCGTTTACAGAGTAGTATAGTAACTGCAAAAAAACACAAATTCTTTAAATTGATGTAAAAATATGTTGACCCTTCGCCGGTGAAAAAGGATATACATTTTTGTCTCACAAAGAAAAGCAGTGTTTGGTTGAATTATGTAATGTATGACCCTGATTTTATTTACTCAGTGGCTAAAATGCGGTTATCTAATTAAAAAATATAATTTTAAATATGTTGACATACCAGCGAATATTGAGTTATTATTAAACTATTTTTTATACCCCTTAGGTTTTATTACTTGCCGCTAATATTAGAAGCTAAAACTTGTAACATTCATAGAAAATAAGTTTATTGTAAAACATATATATTCAACATTCAAGAATAATAACATTAATTATTAAAATAATCAGTAATTTAAAATAATACTCAAATTAAATTTATGCTACTTATGGCTTATTTATACAAGGTGTAGTCCTGTAATAATATGAATATACCTAACTATAATAGATCTCTTGATCTGGAATCAGATGCAAAAACAATGAAGTCAATTGACATTGATCGAAAGTTATAACGCATATAAGGGTCAATATAACATATGTTTTTTCCCATAGCTTATAATTAAAAAAAATTAATGTACAACATTATCTAGCACATCTACTAAGTAGATTTTTATGAAGTAACATAAAATAAAAAACTTCAATTTTACAATAAATATTCTATTTGTGAACGAAGATGAAGAGGACATTAAAAATATAGAAACTGACAACAAGATATTTGGAACATTAATTTTATATTTCCTATTTATAAAACATATTATATAAATGACAATTCTACTGTCTTAATAGTAGAACTCAGTTTCTTAAAAATAGTAAAATAAATAAGAATTAAAAAATACGATATAATCATGTACGATGGAAAGAGCTAAAAGAAAAATAAATTTAGACTGTTAAATTTAATTAAATCATTTTGAAGAATTTTACATGGAAATATATTATTTTTTGTATGAAGGGTTCCGTTGATATATAGAATATCCGTAAACTTCACATATTAAAAACCCGATTACAAAAATGGCATCAAATATGGACTTGTGCTTTGGCTCGAGAGATCAATATTTTCTGTAATGCTTTTAGTACTATAAAATGAGATCAATATTTTCTGTAATGCTTTTAGTACTATAAAATTAGTTAAAGTAACTTTATTTCAACATCATGTAATTGATTGATTTGGGAATTTAATATTGGAAAATAACTTTCTTACTATTTGTTAACGATATAATAAAAATTCAACGTTGTCATTATTATTATTTCAATTTATTCTTAATTGATTTAAATTGGTTCAGCAAATAGAAATTTGCAACATGCCCCTGTGAAATAAATCAGTAATAAAATTATAGTGTGACATTTTTAAATACAAATTAAAAGAAACAAAACCTATGCTTGTAATATAAATGTTAATTAATATATATATATTATGTAAAATGCAATTTTTTTGTAAAAATTGTATACAAATAAGTTTTTTTAGAAGCGAATTTACTAAAATAACTCACCTTTGGAACTTGTTTAAGAGAATCGAGACAAATTCTGCCACATTCGTCGATATTTGGATGGTATATTTTTGTCAAAAATGTGATTTGAGGCGGCTCAATGGGATACCTTTAGTAAAAAGGAAACATTTCTCAAATATGTGTAAAATATTTTATTAACAATTTAAAATTAGGAAGCAAAAACCAATGAGAATTTCAGTCAGATTTTGAATTTTTTTACAACAGTAATTTTATATCATACTTAAAATTTGTGTCTGACGTATTAACAAATTATGAAAATATACTTTAGAGAAATTAGAAACTGGGACGTTGTTAATAGCATCATCAATTAATTATCAAAAAATGAGTAAGAAAATGTTGGATATTAGATAAGTTATCACTATTAGTCCATCTCTTTTTATGACGTTCATAGTGACATGTGTGGATTACATTTTGATTGACTGGTTTTCTGGTTGGAGAGTTACTCTAAATCTGACCTACATAGGTCGTATCGGTATCCATGGGGATATAAACAGTAACAGCAGAGATGAAATACGACCATAATTAATAATATAATTGTAGATGAAATAAGGCTATTAACTATTTAAAATAAAAATCGCGGATGACTTTTGAAATATTTCAATACGAAAATAGACAAATCCATAAAAAACGACAAAGTAATTTTAAACATGGTTAATTTTAACTTGGCTATATACAATGTCGAAATTTTCATATTTAAAAGTTTACGTCCTTGGCTTTCGAATAGTGTAAAATAATTTTTAATAATTAATTATAGTAAGGTATAATTAAAAAAAGAAAGTAAAAAAGAAATCTACTTAAATTCAGTTTATACCGAACAATAAATAGAAATAAGAAAATGACTCCCACTAGTGATCACATACTTAATTACAATAGTTTCAGTTAACATTAAGTTTCAGATAATTGATGATACATATTATTAAGTGTATTTATATATATATTTTATAATATATATAAATATAAATTTTATAAACTGTATTAAAATAATCTCTAGTAAATTCCGATTCCTCATAGTATAAACACGTGATTAAATATTTATTATGGTATTTTAGCAATATAAAAACGCTTACCTGTCCCCGAGCACGATCATTAATTTAAAACATCCCTTCTCATAGGGGGTTCCTGGCGGACCTAACATATCTGGAAATAAAAGAATCAACTTTGAATAATGGGTATGAAGTTGAAAATGGATTCAACTGAAATTTAATTAACAATATATTTTAGTACCAGTAAATATTTAATCAGTTCATGCTTAAACAATAGACATTTAAAATGTTTGCATCTTTTTAGTTTGTAACATTGGAAACTGAAATATATAAGTCTAATTATCAAGAAAAAACATTGGAATAGTGAACATTCGTGTATTCACAAAAGGAAGGTACAATTACACAATAGTAATATTTTTTAATAAGTATTTGGAATGTACAAAGAATCTAATTTGGGATTTTTTTAAACTAAAATTCTACATTTTACTTAGGTGTAATGTTCAATTTTAATGTTCAGTTTTCTCAAAAAATTTAATATTAAAATTCCAATATAATAGCAATTTCAACATTACTATGGAATTGCATAAAGTTCCATTAATTAAAATGGGTATAATATTTAACATGTGACCAAACTTTACAATTTTGATTGATCACTTTGTGGATATGGAGATCCATGCTGGATATCCCTTTCTTCTTTTAAATCAGATTTCCCATTATTACACAACAAAAATAGTAGGTAATATGATACAGTTTATTAATTTAAATAAAACAGACTACCACCTGCAGATAGTTGGCTGAGAATCCCTTCATGGGTTGGCCAGACAGTTACTCCTGGAGGAGGGTTTGTTCGTAGCATTTCAAATTCTCTCTTCACACGAATAGCATGCATTTGTAATGTCACAAAAATCTGAAACAATTGTATAAGTATGTTAACATAAAAGTAAAGAAAGTAATCAAATTAAAATGTTTAACAAGCATGCAACATAAAGTATATGTTTATAAAAGTCATATATGAAAACATATTTAAACACTATATTAAAACAATTATTTTTAAAAATTCAATAATTTTTTAAAATGGTGGATAAATTCTTGTAAAAGAAATTTTTTGATAAAAAGTATACAGTTGATGATGTGCAAGGAAGCAAACATTATTATGTAATCTGTGACAATTTGTCTTAATATATTAAAAGAATATAAAAGGTCAACCAACTAACTTGTGTTAATTTGATAATTACATTCTATAACCAGTCATGGGGGTCTGGTAGATCAGTAAGTGAAAAGCTAACACATATACAGTTGGACGAATCCGGAAGGCTATTCACAAACAATATTTGCTGATGAGAGTGTTAGTTGTCTACATTTATTTCATCCCACCATTCAAACAAAAATTTCATGGTTGTGTTAGTCTTGTTGACTGAGAACCTTAATGCTCATGTTGATGTTGCTACCAAAAAACATTTTATTTTAGCATAAAATGAGTACAAACCCAGAGTTGATATGCTCAACTGGTGTGTGAGAATTCAACTAAGAAAGCAAATAGATGGTGGCCTATGATAGTACTGGATTAGATAATATGGTTGACATCGGAGCTTATAATGAATGGATTATTGTATGACACAATGAGCCTCATATATTTCCGAGTGTTTGTCATAATGGAAGGAAAGTGTTCTTGTTCTCACTTTCCAAAGCACTCACTCATGAGGGTATGCACCTTCGAGCAGCTGCTAATGTGGTACTACATTTCCTCAGATTTAAAGTCTTCATGCTTTTTGATTTGATGTCATTCAACAACAACCTCCAATGGCACCAATGTGAGAGCTGTTTCATTTGTCAATTCTGCCCAGCTGCCCATTACAGGAAAAGTAAATAAAAATGCGATTATTGCAGAAATGTGTGTGGGGAGCACAGTTTATTCTATAGAAATGTAAATTTTGGGGTAAAAGTAAATGAATGATCAGACGTGGTGACGAAATTCGTTTCATTTTTGGATTTTCTTATATGTTTATTACATTTATGTATGTATGTATAACTAGTAACATGTATATATCCCCCCATAAACCTATTATACATCTTGAATATAGTTAACTATAAGTTTTCTCTTGAAAACTCTCCATAACATAACATATATTTAAGCAAGTATGATGAATATTATGATATTTATTAATAAAAAAATTTAAATAAGAGAAATATGGCTTATACAGTAATCGCTATAATAAACATTAATTTATATTTATGTATAAAAAACATTTTGAACAAATACATGTCTGATTGAAATTATTCTTCAACAAAGTCGAATTTGATTGTTTAAATTCTGATAAAATCTTCAGTGAAAGAAGACATTGACGGGAAACACATTTAAAAAGAAAAACAAACATATAAAGAAAATATCAAAGAAGCAACCACAACCCAACTGAAAGCCAAAGTGACTGTCCAGAAATCTATTGGCAGTGATGTCATTGGAAAAATAGTGCCAGTCTGAATAAAAAACACACCATTATATAATCAAGTAATGTATTGTATATTAAACTCTGTAAAAATTGACATAAATATGGTCATATTATGTACAAGTAAATATAATGTTGCCAGCATTGTAATGTTTAATATTGCATTGAACTGAAAGCCAATTAAGTATATTACCTAGAATTTTCTATTAGCCATGAATATGTATATAAATTAGTGGAGTGATTAGAGCAGTGTACTTTATAGCTAGAGACAATTTAAAATCCCACCTAATCAGTGAGGAAGGCAATGGCATGCCATCTCTTAAGTGACTAGTGCATTGAACATGAAAACTGTTACTATAGCTGTTGCTTCTCAGACCTGCCATTTGGCAGAACACTTTTTATATAATTTATTTGTAATTAATATTTTTTTATTAAAAATTGTATTTGTTATTATAAAAATGTTCTTTAATTTTAAGTCTTCTTCATAACAGTTAAAAATTATGGAAAATTTGCAATTAAAATATTCACTTACAAGTAGACTTGAGTGGCTAAATTCTGGTTAAATAGAAAAAGTTCTAAAACAATATTGATCTTTCCATGGATCCATTTCATTAAATGCCTTTGACATTTTTACATAAAAAATAATGTCTTGGCAGGTTTTTATTTAAGTATCTGTTTAACAAGTATATCACATGGACAGGCTATATATTAAATGTGGGTCCTCTGTAAATAAATAAATCGGTGGTAAACAATATGAACTAGAATACTTTCACAGTCGATTAAGCTATTATTTAGCATGTGATCTAGGCAAGCTAAAATGTACATATATTAAAAAAAATACAGTTGTTTATAATAACACATTTGTGGTCATATAATGTGTTCTTTTTCAATATCTTGATTTTTAATGCCTATATTTTAGGTGTGAAAAGTGCAGAACATTCACATTACATATTAACTTCTGGTATCTGTCAAATCAGCATGGCAAAAACAGATATATGAAACAATTTTTAAAAGAAATAATGTTCTCAGTTTGATCCATTACCTTAAATTTATGTTGAGTCTGACCTTAGAAGCTGATATAACTAAGTTTTTAAGCACTGTTTGTGCACTGATAGACATAGATGCTAGAAGGGCCAAGTCATGAGCATATACATGAATTGAGAGTAATACAAAAGAAATGTATCCCTATCATTTAGTAAAAGCATTCTAGAAAAGGTGCTATAGTATCTCCTTGTAACACTCTTTAGGTAGTTTAAAACATATTGGAGTGGCCATCTGTAGTAAGGATGGTGACTTTTGTATTTTTGTAGATGCTAGTGACAAGCAATTGTGGGAAATTGTATGTCTGTAAAATTTTATTTATACTTATTTACAAATTTAGTGAAATTCTTCTTCAAAATCAACATAGATATTCATAATATTTCTTTTGTAAACATGGAATTATTGTACAACTCATGTAAGTAAAGTATTTGATGGCAACATTTATGTGCAGAAACATCAAAGAAGAATGTTTCAAAGATGCAATACAACCTACTATAATTATTGTATATCCATATGCAGTGTTGCCACTCTCTATAAATTAAAAATATGGATGGGAATTTTCTGCCAAGGCCAGGTGGCAAAGGGGTGAATTTTTTTACAAATTAAAGCGAAATATTTTGTTAATTATTCACAAAAAATAGGACCATAGTAATTTATAGAAAGGTAAATAATGAAATTCACACAAATTGTGAAAAAACTTTGATAGTTTTTTCCACTCTTAAATACAAAATATGAAAATGTTAAACTATTTAATGACACAGAGTCATAACTACTATACTACTTCACCCATACCCCTTCAGCCTTTAGTTATTATAATTTAAAACACATCTTCTAAAAAAATAATCACAAAAAACTAAAATCTGGCATTCCAAAAGTCCAGAATAATTCCAAACGATTGGCAACACTGCATAATATGCATACATGTTTTCTTTATTGCCTGAACTCTACCAAATTTCAATATAAATTTTAACTCATATCACATAACAATCATTATATTTCACATTAGTATATCTTTTTTATGATTAATAAAAAATAAAATTCTCATTTCTTCTTTATAAATTTGTTAAGGGTGATAATTTTTTGATAAAATAGTAGTAGTCTTTCAGTAGTGCCTGACATGGTTAGTTTTAGGTATGTGTATCTAGCAATGTTAGGATTTTCAAAAATCATGTATCCATCCATTGCCTGCTATATACATAATTGTTTATGCTTTTAAATATATATTTAATTTAATGTGGATTTTTATACTCTATTTTAGCTTAACTATTTATAAAAATGAAGAATTACATTAATGTAAGTTTTAAGTGGTGAATTACACAAAATAATTTGAGAAAAAACTGTTTTTCTATTTCTGGATATAAATGTTTAAAAAATGATGTTTGTCATTTAAATAATTTATTAATATAAATGATAATATTAATTGTTATGAATTGGGTATAAATTAAAAACTGATGCTTATCCCACTGACAAAAACTGATGCATATGTTAGTGATGGAGCGCGAATTTGGACAGTTTTCGCGAACCGGCCAGACAGATTAAGAATCCGTGCACCATCCGACAGTTTGTGAACAGACTGGACGGAGTAAGAATAAAATTATTACTGGACAGATCAAGAATAATCTTACCGTTCAATAAAAAAAATGTACCTGAGGCTATATATGATAACTTAAACAAACTTTCCACTGCGAAATTAATATAATATGGACATGTGTTCAATGCAGTTTTAACTATCTTTGTTAAATATTCAACGGAACTAAATGTAATCAACGTAATTAATGCATAGAAACAATTAAAAAGCTTTATTTTATCTTCTAAACATCGTATTTCATGTACCTATATAAGTTTTCATCAATTCTTGATCCGTCCAGACAGATCGGGAATGATCATGATAATAGTGATAAATACATTAATATATTTTCATTAATTTGTAGTACGAGTGAATAGAAATTACAGACATTTTTTTAATGCATTCGCATAGTTGTAATTCATTCTTCAAATATTATATTTCATAAAACCATAAATTTTAGTCTTATTCTCAATCCGTCTGGACGGATTAGGAATCACAATAAGAACGATATCTAAAAGTAAAGATAATACATTTATTTTCTATTTCCATGTGTATAGAAATAATTAAAAACTCTGCATATTATTTTTACATCATATTTCACAAAATGAGAATTTTTAGTCAAACATTCTCGATCCATTGGACACATCATGAATACTAATATTTCTGTATTTTCTATATTTTTAATTCATATAATATAAAAATTATATTAGTTGTCATTTTTATATAATCGAATACACCTATAAACATAATATTCTACGTAAGCATTTTTTGTCATTTCAAGTAACTATAATTTTTCAATAATTCTTGATCTGTCCGGACAGATCAGGAATTATGCTAATAATAGTGATATAGTCATACATTTAAATATCTCATTAAATTTGTAGTACAAGTGAATAGAAATTAGAAACTTATTTTTAATGCATTCGCATAGT